>VOQJ01024397.1:1833-24467 GCA_015052665.1 Apistogramma diplotaenia | reverse complement strand
TTTGGGGGGGGAGAAAGGGGGGGGGGGGGGGGGGGGGGGGGGGGGGGGGGGGGTTCACAGCATCAAAATATTGGGATATCAGGTGACAGATAGTAAAGCTAATGTTGATGGTTTACACTGAATCCTGGATTGATTCCAAGAAAGTGACTCACAGAGCCATTTGAGCAGTTTCTGGGTTGTGTGTTCCAGAGAAACAGAAAGCGTAATTTTACAGATGCCTTCAGGGGAATTGAGTTTAACTGTCTAATGTGATTCTGCAGAGGTTCATCAAACGAATGTGGAACGGTGTGAAGAATGAAATATTTCAGTTATGTGTTGGACACGTGCCCGGCAGCATCGATCATCAAACCAGATGGCGAATAAAGTCGCAGTGCTGCAAATCGAGGAAAATAACAAGTAACCAGTTTATAACTTTATCTTGCCTTTACTGAAGAGGGACTCCTCTTGTGTAACAAATGCAGGCTCTTCCTGTTAACCTATCAGGACTGGGGCAGGAAGTGAAGTGTGGGGGCTGTTTGGCCTGCAGTCTGGCAAAGAATGACTATGATTAATGTACTTTTTTTTTTACTCATGGGTCAACAAAACCAGAAGAACATTCAATTTAATACTGGATCTTCATTCATCAGCTAGTGGGGAGATCCCACTCATTGTGAGCAGAGAGTACTCCCACTAATCTGGTCATTATTTAAAAAAATAATTTCAAAGGTTGTTAGTTTATTGCTGTTCCTGGTAATGATGTTTTAATAATATGCCAACATCTGCCTGCACAGCCCTGTGACAAAATTACACGAAAGCACCGCTTTACTAAGTCAATAGTGACTAATTCTTAATAATAATACCTTTTCATAATCCTGAATATACATATTTGGATTTCAAGCCCTTGAGAACATTTTCATCCTTTTTGTGTAGGATCAGCCAATCATCAGGAAAGCTTTATTCAGGAGTCACGCAGCTGCTTTTCATGACTATAAACTGGCCTTTTAGGTTCATGGGAATCATAACAGTTGAGATGACACAGTTCAAATATCCCAGGAGGCTTTGCATTGGTTCTCATAACCAAATAGGGCCCCTTAGGTCAGACCCTACTTCCTCTGTTGAGAAGAACACATGGCTTTGCAAGCAATCCCACAATGCCATAGTATAAATAAATGCCTCATTAGGAGGTAAAATGCCAGGCTGATTTCTTCTCATATCTGATGGTTTAGTGCTTTATCAGTATGAGGCCAGCTTTTATTTTATGTGCTCTCACGTGAGGTCAGTTTTTATCTGTATCAAACTTGTGCTGATGCAAAAATCTTTGTAAAAGAAGTGCAAAAAAAAAAAAGCACAGTTTTTTTTGCTGAGTTTGGAATTCTTCATTACAGGAGATCAGCAACAACAGTCCTGCTATTCCTCGATTTCTGCTCCATTTCAATTTTAAGGCTTGAATAAACAAGCACCATCTCTGGAATGTAGTGACATATTATTTTTCTCGTGATCTATTCTTACCTTGAGGTTGTTGTACATGTCAGTGCAGCTCTGCCTGAGCTTGTTTAACTTTGTGTCCTATTCACCCACATTTGGCACAGGGACATGAGAACGGGCCACTGCAGAGCATGTTGCATGCATATTTGCAGAGCCTGCTGCCTGAAAACGTGATGTCTCCTTGGTCTGACTTGGAAAAAACACCACAGAAGAGCATGGAAAAAACCTCCATTAGCTTCTCTGGAGACAATTAATGGTTTTTCTGTTTCTTTCTTCTTCTTTTTTTTTCTTTTGCAGAACTACACATTTCAGCACTCCCATGAAGCAATTTCCCTTTCATTAAGACAGGACCCACGGGGTCCCAAACTGCCTTTTCCAGTGTCCACTTGGAAAAGATTTTGTTTGTTTATATTTCCAAATAGAGGCTGATGCTCTCTTTGCAGCTACAGTATAGTGGAAACACGCTACCACTAAATAACACAAAGGAGCTTGTAGAAGATGCCAAAGCCACAAATTCTCTACATTCTTTCACGCTTTTTCTTTTGGAGGATGCAAGTGTGAGAGTGTCTGTGGGCATTCAGAGCCCATTCACAGCCACATGACCTAATGTGGGTTAGCCAGGGCATTAACTCTGACATCCCAGCTAAGTCAAACACGCACTTTCACTGCCAAACACAACTATTCACACTCACATACGCGCAAACATTGTTACACAGTTTACCTTTGAAAACAACAGGGACAGAAGGCTACAGGCAAGAAACCGGCACCTCCTCTGGAGAGCTCAGCCGAACCCAGAAACCACAAAGATGCTCTATTTTTTGCAAAGCAAACAGTTTTTTACATTTTCTGCCTGAAATAATTGCTGTAATCCAGTATGGAAAAGCATACAATGGTTTGGATTGTATGACCACATATATTTAAACATGTTTAAATATATATATATATTTTATCCCTGGCAGGAAAACCAGTTGGTGCATTTAATTCATGTTGAGTCTTCAGAGCAGTGAGCAGCCATATGCAGGCACCGACTTCAGCTCAAAGCCACAGTGCTAACCATAGTCAAACTGTGCTGACCAAAGCAATCATACCAAACTCTTTTCTATTTTTAGGCCATAATAGAGCCCATTTAACTCAGAGGAATCTGCATGCAGCCTTGCGTGGGCCATGCTGTGGGCTTTTAATGACATGGTTAACAAGTCGCCCGTTTTTGACTCCTCAATTTTTAACTTGAAGTGTTTCACGTGACTGACATACAAAGCATAGTGAGGCAATGGAATCTCCATCTTGCCCAAGTATTGCAGACACAGGAAGCAGCATGAGCAGCGAGGGAAGAGTTGGCCTGTGGTCAGATAAACTTAAGCTGTAGAGATGATGGAAGAAACATTCTACTTGCACTACAAAGACGAAAGACAAAGCAAGGAGCTAAATGCTAATGAGGAGTTAAGTACAAGAATAAATGAGAGCTTTGTGAATCAATTTGCAATGAAAAGCCCTGTTAGGGAAGCGAGAAGCGTCTGAGAGTGAGGAGACTAGTTAGAATGCAAGCCAGATCAGACAGTTGGTCATTCTGTTGAGCAGGAAACTGAGGTCAGAAGAGCGACCTTGATAAGTTGTCTTCCTGCGGCGCTCCACAGCATGGTTTCGCCACTAACTGTCCCTCCACAGCTCTGGACAGAAAACCCTCACTGGACGGTTGCACAATGGAGTCCTTCTCCAGTCTTAAGATGTGCTGCACTGATGAGACAAACAGAAAGCAGACATTGTGTGGTCTCAAAGATCTCTCAGTCTCTCGCTTCCTCCCACTCTTTTTTTCATCCTCCTCTGACATTTTCACTTCCTGCTGCCATCCTCTAGCTCATCTTCATTCTTCGATTCTTCATTCAGAGCTCGCTTTAATCAAAATAAAATTTGTAGCGTAACCAGCAGCACAGACCCCTGCAGGTATTTGTTGGCCCATCACTGTTCTATTGAGCCAACTAGTCATGGCTGATTTGCTCTCATACTGTTTTGGTTATGGATAATTTGTTATGATGGCTGAGCTTATTTGGTGACCTCTTGTCCTGATATATGCCAGAGCAGGCTGAGTGTAAATAGAAATGTTGAGAAAAATGAGAGAAAATGTCTGCGGGGGTCATGCAGTCACACACAAATAGTGATCATGGCACTTCTTGGGTTGTTTGTTTACATTCTCAGAGATTTATTTCTAATACACCGGAGTAAAGAAACAGTGTGGATGACTGAACGCTAACCCCAATGTTAACCTCATTTTGAAAGAATCTGCCCAGCTTGGACCACTTTAACCAACATGGTTTCCATCCATTAAAAACAGATGCCGACACAGTCAAGGACCTTCACCAAGTGTCTTTGAAAATGCTCCACCGCTGTTTGCAAAGCCATAGGTGAGGTAGATGGCATTTTATAAAAGTTGAAAAAGTCTACTCAGATAGCAACTCAAATCATGCGTCATGGAGGCTCAGCTGGATTGAACGTGGGCATAAGGATGCCTCATCATGTGGTTAAAATGAGCATCAGGGGGTAAAGTTGATCATGTGAGAGGGCAGATGCCTGCCTTTTGGATGCAGTAAATAAAAACAATGCTGTTCTTGCACGGCCTCTTTTCTTTTGGTTCAACATGCCTAGAAAAGCTCTATTTATGTTACACACACACACACACAAGCGTACATTTATGTTTTTCACCCTCCATTTTTGCCATGACACAAATGTTCCACGTTGTTGAACATTAAATGGTCTTTAACCAGCCAGCTCCCAAAGGCTGTGGGACATGTGATTGGTCCCGTGTGAGAACAGTGGTGGTAACTGTAGAGTTCACAGAATGAGGAGGGATCGTGTGTCCTGCGTCCTGCACTTGCCGCATCAGCGTTGGCGGACCGCAGGGCGCTGCGGACAGCCTGTCTGCCTGTCAGAGAGCTTCTGCTACTCGTGCTTGTACAGGTAGAGTCTCTCAGTAAGTTTTGCACAGCAGTAGTATTTTCTAGTATGCTCTAACATCAAAAATCCAAAATGAACAAGAAAAGCTGGCAAAGATGACATTTTTTTAAAATGACATCACTATTATAGAGAAACAGAAGTGTAAAACCATCACATTGTGGTGATGAGCATGACTGATGGCTTCCAGCAGAAAAACACATAATTATAAAAACATGTTATCACTCAAGGAAGCAAATAAGTATGTCAGGCTACTATAATTTGCAGAAGTACTGTAGAACCTATGAAGCTCTCTAACCCGGGCCTACATTTGCAGGTTCGGTATATTAGTCAGCAAACCAAGTGGGTTACCTGGTGTGTAAACTGATTTAGTAAATTGTCATATGTGATATTTGAAAACTAAAACCCCCTGTTTGACAGAGAGGCACGTTCCCCTCGTGGCCTCTGTGTCAACACAGTCCAGAGGAGGTGGGCTACTGCACCAGATGGCTGCCTGCAGCACCTGGACTACTGTTGATCTTAAACAAAGCTGTCAGTCTTAATGCAGACCGCATGACTGGGTGAACGCTTCAGTACGACTGATGGAGTCAAATATTAAACTCAGAGTCGTCGCCCCCCTCCAGCCTGCTTCGCCTCTGACTCCCACTCAGCTGACACACTGCATACATTGTGCTGTTCCAACTGTCTTTTAAATTTATTTGGCACTCATTGCCGTAAAGCTGCTTTGCGTTTTCCTTTGTCCCCGAACTTCAGCGGATGATTGTTCTAAAGCTTCATTCTCGTCTTAGGAATTAATGTTGAGGTGCAATCTCAGCTGATCCCAGGATGGGAGCTAGTAAGTCCAACTTGTGTGTGTTTAGTTTAAATTATTAGTTCACACTGGACAGGCTGCAGGTCGATCACAGGGCGAAAACAGAGAGGCAAAGTCACTCACACGTCTGTGGTCAATTTGTGTGAAGTGAACCAATTAAGGGAATCACCAGTTACTAAGGATGTCTTTGAGTTATGGGAGGAAAGTGGAGCACCTGATGCAAACTAGTTTGAACCAAGAATCGCTTCGAAGCCAGAACTCTGACACGACAGTGGAAAACACTGAACTGCTGTGTTAAAACGGCATGACTGAAATCTGAACAGGGTAAACGTACACCCTCAAACACTATCTTAGACAATACTATGAAAAGGTCTTAAGCCAGCCCTCATTTCTTTTTATTTGGCTTCCAAGGAGCCAGACTTTCCTGTAATATTTTAAAGAGGTCTTGAGCAACAACTCTCCAGACTGTCAGAATGTCTTTCAAATGTTTTCTTTGGACATAGGCTGCTTTTTCACTCACTGCCAATCCAGTCCTTGCACCTACCTATTCTTCCGAGGAGTTGTTTATCTTGTTTGTTCAGCCACTCAACGCTGACCTTTGAATCATTAACGCATAAAAAAGAAACCTAACTTAAGGGACGAACCAGTGTTCTTTCAAGCTCGTTAGAACTGCACGAACTCTCTTTTTGTCGTATATGCTGTGTTTGCATGTTTGGTTGGCACGTTTCAATGAATCGCTGTGGTATTTCCCATTTTCCTAGCAAAACACAAGGAAATAAGCGGTGGCTGGAGAGGACTGCACAGTACCGTGCGTTTGTCGACAACAACCAGTCTCACTGTGTGACAACCAGAATTTCAAGCTGTAGCTGTCTTTGCCTCAGACCTTAGACGTGATCAGTTAGCTGAGTCAACGGTGCACAAGAAAATGAGACAGGTTAGGTGACGTGTGGGTGACAAAGAAGTCCAACTGTTTAGTTTACGTGCAGTTACTCTAACAGACTGACCACTTTCCTTTTTAGCTTTGGTTTGTAAATGGACTGCAAAGGGTGATCAAGACCAAATACTTTAATGAGAGTCACATTTCTTTGTGAACGACAGCAGCATGTGGTCATGGGGAGATTTTTGCAGGGTAATTTAATAGAGAGGAAAGACTATCATATGATAAGCACTTGCAGTATAGTCGGACACACTTTCATGAGAATATAATATGTGCTTGATTGAGTTTATCCAGAAATGTTTAGTGAGAAATTTGCCAGTTATAACACGGTGCAAAAGGAGGTCATTGCTCAGCAGTTGGCAGTTAAGCTGTAATATTTAGTTCAGTTATTAGCGGGAATAAAACAGGTGTTGGCTGCAAAATGAGAAATATTCTGGATATCCAGTGGCCTTAAGGCCTCCCAACCAAACTGCCACCGCAGATCAGTCTTATAAATAACTTTCTGTCCCTCCTGTACCTGTTGCCACGCCTTCTGCCCCTTAGAAAGGATGTGAATGGCAGGATAACACAAGATTCGATTTGGATGATGACTCAGGAAATGGGATGGCTCACTGTTACACGCAAGGCAGAGCAATATGGGAACTCTTGGGCTCTCCTTAGACCGGCTAAACCAGCCTTGTGGTGAGAGGAAAAACAAGCCGGATGGAAAAAAAACAAACTTACTGGTATTTGTCACATCAAACGGTTGGTGCATTGCAGCGAGTGAACGTCTGTGTTCACCTGCCAAAGTTGTTGATCCCCTTTCTGTGTGAAATTCCTCAGCAACACCTCAAGTGGCTCACCATTAGGTTTTGCTTGATACTTTCAGTTTCCCATCGACTGATGTAGTTTGATGCAACTTTTCCGTGGTTATATAATTACAACAAAACAACAACCCCCTCAGCTAAAGTTGTACCTTAAATTTAGTGCTAATTAGCACTACTTACTGATTCGTAATTGCCCAAAAACTGCTCCATTTATAAAACAGCAGCACTAATACAAATAATTGTAAATTTCTTAACTTTGAAATATATTTAGTTTTTTTTAAACTAAAATGAATCAAGTGTCTAAAGTGTCTTTGAGAATTATTTAAGGAAATAGAACTAGATGGTAATTTAATTTAAACGGAGTATTCAGACAACTGGCAATTCTTTTAATTAATTATTAATTTAAGCTTCTTTCCTTAAACACCACTGCTAAACATCTCAACGTCCCAGATCTTTGTGAATGCAAATTTTTGTCTGTCTTGCTGCTGCGACAGGCTGGTGACCGTCCAGGGTGTACACTGCCTCTCTCCCCGGCTGGGATAGGCTCCAGCCTTGATCCCAAAATACCTCCAAATGGTATCTAATATCAAAACTCAAGAGTTTTGTGCTATTACCAAGAGTATTCCCCCACCCATCCAACATCATATTAAACCCTGTGGATTAAGGAACGGGGGTCACTCAACTTCATATGCGTGTGAAGGCAGACGAGCCAATACTTTTACAGTATAGTGGATCTAAAACAGCCAGTATATGGGCCACCAGCTTGTAATGGATGACCAAACAGTTTTGTAATAAAGTGAAACCAAAGGTCCTATGGATGGATAGCAACACAGTCAGTCTATAAGCTCTCTACAGCCCATGCCTCCCCACACCCAAGGACACCAATGCAGGACTGTAAATCCCACCTAACAGCAACTCTAACCCCCACCAAAGCCTAAACCTGAAACATATTTAGCCCTAAAATGGTTCTAAAACCCCACAACCTGCCTTTGAGTAGTTGCGATGAAGTGAGAAGTGGCCAGATGTCCTCACTTTCCTAAAATGCACTCTTGTTGCAAAGCTCAAAATGGCCCTCATAAAATTAGTTGTACAGGGAGACACAGAGCTAATAAGCTGGGTGATGCTGACCACTTTATGGCCACAGAGTCTGTGGTGACCCAAGGCACCGCAGCGTCTGTGGAGCTGCAGGGTGGACCACAACAGCCACTTTTACATCGGAGACAGGCTGACTACTGTGTTGCTAATTACTGTGGCATTGAGCTCTGTCACCTCTGTGGCCCCTTGTGACTTGTGACAACCCACCCTACTCACAATCATTACCCCTCCTCCAAAACACAGCATCTGATTTCACATGTGATCAGCGTTGACTTGCCAAGATAAAAGAAATCTTATGACACCACATGAATAACAAAAAAAACCTCTCTGTCTAGAAGAAATACTTTTATATTTCATCCGTCTGTTGGCTCACTCAAAGGTTTCTGCTTATCAATTCAAATATGGTACTCTGTAATCAGATGATTTCTCTTCTGTTTTTGTTTTGTGTTTCCACCATTTGAATGCAAACTTGTGCCTGTATTTACACAGAGAAATCAGGCAACGCTCTGCAGGCTTTAAGCGCTATGTTGCCCTGCAGGGCTGAGCAGCGTTGAAACACATCTGGGCAACATCAGTTTTCCAGGTAAACCTGCAAGTATGCTCTTGTTTTTACTGCAAATTAGGTGGAATCAGGATGCAAATGGGCTCTCCTGATTCCATGGATATTTTGCCGTTATGCTGCTAAATCATGGGTGTTCAGTTACTTCTGCAGCATAATAATTATCCCTTTGTTTATTTAGTGATATAGTTCCTTGCTTAATTTCTTGTTGAGAGTTAAATGAGCAGATGCTACTTTCATGTCTGTATGCTCACTGTTGGAGATCTTACACTGTAGAAAAAAATGATTTCTGCTACAGTGTCACTCAGTTTGTGGACCATTGTTTTAGCCTTGAGTTAAGCAAGTCGACTGTCATCTTCTGGGTTGTTTGGAAACTGCTTTGGCAGTTTAATCTAATCTTAAGTGGGATGTTTAATTTGGCCAAGAAGAAAAGCCTCATACCAACATGAAATGACTGGAGAAAGCGAAGACAGCTGGACTTTCTCCTCTTTGCAACAGTGGCTAGCTGTCGCCTTTGCTTTTAGTTTTTCAAGCTAAGCTAAGCTAAGCTAACTGGCTCTTGGCTGTAGCTGTGAGGCGTTAGGGTGGTGATGGTGTTACATGGCTCTGTCCTACAATGTCCCAGTTACCTTTAGAATGAGCTATATTCTTTGTTTTGTTTTTTGCTTTTAACCTACCTCCTGCCCCCCTCATCTACAGTCAACAATACACATACCCGACAAGCATGCCTATGCGGGCCCACAGCAGGTAGCTGTGAATGAGGTGTGGGGCTATGTGGGCAGGACAACCCCACACTTATCCCACTCAGGACCCACAGCAGCTTTGTCTTTTGAGGCCCCTATATGGGTTTTCTGTGCATCTGAAATTTCATGTGGAGTGGGGTGGGGGTGGTAGCGGTGATGGGGGTTGTGGCATTAATGTAGGCTAGAAGATCTAGAGCCCCTAGTAATTTAGCACCTTTGAGTCTCCAAGAGAGAATTCTGTGGGTGCCCCACAGTGGGCTTGTTCACTTTGTATTTCGTATTATGCTACTTTTAATTAGCTTTATTTAACCTGTGTCTTACACAGGTTACATCTTATTTGTGAGTAATTTTGGTAACCTTGTTTCACCTTCTGACAATATATTCTCGAGGGATTTCCCAGTTAAATAAAAGTTCAATTAAATAAATTAGAAACAAACAAAAAAAAACAAAACAATTGCAACATTTTGCCAGTCCAACCTTTTTAAAATGCGTGTGTGAAACTTTTGAAATTGGATGAGACTCAGCTCTGCACATGATGATGATGATTTGTTGACACCTTCTGAGGTTCCCTCTGAAATGAAATCATTAAGGCCAAAGGTGCTGGCTCTAGAAATTAATTACACATGAACATGCAGAGGCTGCACGTGTGCACTGTGATGGGCCAGTGCCTTAATTTGAGTCATTTCAACAGTCGCATGACACGTGACTTGTTGTTTGCTCAGTCAGTCACACCACACCGGATCGCAGCTGTGAAGCCAAAAGGTGATAATTGAGTATTATCATAAACAGGCTTTCAGCAAGGGAACTGGTCAACAATGCGCTTTCATCTGACACACTGATATCAAAAAACAAAACTGCCCAGATCTGTTTTACATAAAAGGACTCAAAGAGTCAGGAGATGCTGTTTGTTTATTGTGGTGCCTCACTGTCAGTATTTGACAAATAAAAAATAAACACATGATCATCACAAGTACAAATGTACATCATCTGCAGTGGGAGCAGTCTGAAGTGCTGCCATTGATTAGATGCTAATGCTATTATCATCATGGCATGTGAAACCCTCCTCCATCAGCTGAAAAGAGGTGAATACTGTGTCCCTTTGTGTACAGCTGCCTTCTGCACATGCACTCTCCTAATAGGGTTGATGTGATCATCAGCACCCCCCCCCCCTCGACTCTTCAGCCACATTGTGCTTCTGTAGCACAGCAGGCAGCAGTGGGGTTGTGATCCTGCAGCACTGACTTCAGATGCCGCTATGAATGACAGAGAGCTTTCATGTCAACATCATCAGACCACACCAGACTCTATTTCTAATCTCGCTTTCTTCTTTTTCATCTTTTCCTTTCTCTTCTCTCTGACCTCAGAGCACTCTGCCTCCTCCTGATCAGGCACAGAGCTGCACCGCAGAGCGTCTCTTAAGCTCTTCATACCAGCTCCTGACAGCTAAATTATGTGTGAAGTGTATGTTCTATGCAATCCTTGATATTACTGCTGGAGGGGGGAGCATCGCTTTCACTAAGTTGATGGTCAATTTACGTCAAAAAGAAAAAAAAATCTGAAAAAATCTTTTCTCAGAGGGCTTTCATGCTTTTTTTTTTCCCTGCAATTTTTTCCCCACTAATTAATAATTAGAACTGGGCCTAGTCCGGTCACAATCTTACTGACTTTAGTGTGCTGTAAAAACGTACTTCTCTTCCTGATTTTTATATATTTGTCCCTCTTAAATGTTTCAAACCATGAAACAGTATTAGACAAAGATAGCAAAATGAGTTTATAAAGGATGAGTTCATTTATTAAGGGGAAAACGCTATCCAAACCTGCCCGGCTCCTTCTTAAATTATGGATTATCTGTGATTAACCACTTGGAACTGCGAAGAACCATCCCAGGAGGGGCCGACCTACCAAAATCTCTCCAACAGCACATCAGCGTTATTGTGACCTCCATCCAACATCTAAAGAACTGCAGGCCTCACTTGCCTCAATTAAGGTCAGAGTTCATGATTCAATAATAAGAAAGAGGCTGGGCAAAAATGGCCTCTATGAGGGAGTTCCAAGGAGAAAAGCTCTGATGACGAAAAAGAACACAAAGGCTCATTTAACATTTGCCAAAAAACATCTTGATGAGCCCCCAAGACCTTTGGTATTTAATAAAAGAACATTGCAGCAACAGTCAGGCATGGTGGTGGTAGAGTGATGGTCTGGGGCTGCTCTGCTGCTTCAGGACGACTTGCTGTAACTGATGGAACCATGAATTCTGCTCTCTACCAGGAAATCCTGAAGGAGAATGTCCGGCCATCAGTTTGTGCCATGAAGCTCAAGAGCACCTGAGTCATGCAGCAGGACAATGAGCTGAAAACACAGCAGCAGGCCCACCTCTGAATGGCTCAAACAAAAAAACCAAGGTGAAGGATTTGGAGTGGCAGACTCAAAGTCTGAACTCAAATAAGATTGGCCTTAAACACGCAGTTCTTCTTCAAAGTCCTTTAATGCGGCATAATTTAACCGATTCTGCAAAGAAGAGCGAGCTGAAAATTCCTCCACAGTGAAAGACTCACTGGCAGTTTCCACAGATGTTTGATTACAGTTCTTGCTGCCAATGGTGGAACAAACGGTTATTACATTTAGGGGGCAATAACATTTTCACAGGGTCAGGTAGGTTTGGGTCATTTAATGAATGACACCACCTTGGTCTAATATTTTAATATTTTGTTTGATGATCTGAAATGTGTAAATGTGACTAATATGCAAAATAGCAAGTAAATCAGGAAAGGGGCAAATACTTTTTCCACGGCACTGTATCTAAAATGGGAAGAATAAAGAGAACCCAAATCTGTAATACAGTATTTTTAAAAGTTATGGCCAAAACACTGTTTTCCCCCCAACAGAAAAATAGCAATAATGTGTAAACCTTTTGCTATTTTTTGTACAGTACTGCTCTCTTTTTGATTGCTTGTAACTTGATGAACTTTAACTTATTATAGTGTCATTTAAATAACACAATAATGATGTAAAGTCTATAACCACAGTCAGTTTCAACATAATAGACAGCAAATTGCTCCAAAGCAGGAATGTCTTATACCTGGAAAGAGTTTTATCCTTTCAAGCCCATCTTTCACACACTTTGTATGCTTCAGTGACAGACTGCACTGAAGACTTTGTTAGGTGGAACATCTGGTTTGGGGTGATGGTCTTTGGTCTTTAATGGTCTCTGTGAGAAGCCACATCAGTGGCAGGGATGATAAATCCGAACAATGAGGCAGCCAGTAAAGTCAGTCAGTCAGCAGGGGTTCCACGGTGCAGGCTACAGGAAGTGTGGCTCCTTTTGACCCCTGGACCCTGAGGTGATGTGTGTTCTTCAGTCTGCTTGGATCTCCGACATGCTTCATGGTACTGTACAGTCCATTGGCTACGCAGCACAGACCCTGTTATAATTGTTTTTTAAAAGACAGATTCTGAGACTTTCTTTATTCGATTGAATTCTTAAAAAATCATTTTAGTTGGTTTAGCTCTGCTGTATCTTACCAGCTCTCTTAAAAATCTTTTATAAACACGTTTTATCTTCATTGTTTAGTCTGCGCAAAAACAAAAGGTTGTGGGAAGCATCACAGTGACAGCAAGACTGCAATGAGTTTCTGTTATCAGCCAGGAAATACTGCCACTCCAACGCCGCAGCGAAATATTCAAATTAACGTTTTTCATTCTGTTTTTTGAACATATTAATCACACAGTAAGATAATGGGTGAGCATCAGAGGTGCTGGTAGATGATTATTTTTACCTTGGAGAGGGCCACACTAAGCTAACCTGCTGCTATCTTCACACAAGAGATTGTTTTTCATTTTTTCCCCATCAGCTCTTCATAAGACAATTGATCATTTTATTCAAGGAAAAGCAGATTTATTCATTACATATTGAAGCCTGGCTGTTGAATTTAGCGATCAAAGCGGCTCGATGTGAAGTTTTCAGATTTACTTTGCACGTGGAAAAGAAAAACACACTTAACTGAGCATCCATCTCAAACTCAACTTTAGTCCTTGGTTGGGGCCTCTCAGTAAACAACACTTACTTGTTCAAACCAATGAGACAATTAAGTTTTACAGCAGTCTGGCACTTTGCTATAGCGGCTGACAGTTTTACACGTGAAACCTCTCTCAATTAGTGCCGAGCAGATGTCATGTTTGCTGAAAAAGATCAATAAGGTCAGTTGTGGCAGACCAGTCCCAAGTGTGTCCCTGCTATTTTACAAAAGAGGCTTCTGCAGACCACGGGGGCTGTCGACAATATGAAAAGAAAGTGCGGCAAAAAGAGCAGAAGAACAGAGGAACACAAAGACAGAAGAGTCTGCTAGAACTGAAAGACGCGTGCACTACGCTGAACACAGTGACCTCCTGGACCCCAAAAGCTGCTCTCACACAGGGGTTCATGTCTGCTGCTCTGGAGGACCTGAAATGCTGCAGCCCAACAAACTGATGATGCAGGCCTATATAAGGAGATACTAAAAAAAGCGCTGAAAGCTGCTGAGTTTAAACAGCGCAGTTACTTTCTGCTAGTCCTCCCTGTGGGCAGACGTTTACAGCAAGTTGTCTAAACAATAGCAAGTGAGGCGGATGTGGAGACGAAGGCTTATACGTTATATATCCAACACCATATTTGGATGAAAGTGACAGGTGGGGCTTATCAGGCTGTTTCTGACCACATGCAACATCTCAGGAGTTTTGAAGCACCACAGATATGATTCGAAACTTATGAGATCGCTTTTTCGAAAAAACCCAAAAACATGCATGACAGCATGAAATTAATCAGCGTTGGCTTTGAGCTGCAGTATGAAGTATTTCTCAGTGTTTTTTCTGTTGCCTGTGGAACCACTTGAATGCTCGCACCGGCCCCAAAATGAAGTCTGGCCTCAACGTAATTTGCTTCTTGTCCACTGCTTGCCCTTCCAATGCAGTAACACATCCCACATGGTTCTTTCTACTTCACGCCTCCCTGTAAAACTTCAGTATGAGCATCAGACTGAGAGTAATGAGAATAAGCAGCTTTCACAGGTTTTAGAAAGGTGAACCATTTTGTGAAGGAATCTGATTTCAGGTATTTTGGCTGACAAGGGACTTAAACTAAAGTCTAATTTTGTTGAGTGGATCACAGCTGGAATACACCAGTGGTCAACTCCCCATGCCCCCCCCCCTCCCTCCTCTTACACCATCTCTTATTACAGGTTTTTCATGTGGTCCCACACCTGATGGTGTGTGGCTTTTGTGCTACAGCACACCCTGGTTCAATCAGGATAATTGGCACCAGACTGGAAACCATAAAGAAGGGGTTGAGCTTTTGTTGTTGTTTCTTTTGCACTCGTATAGTCAGGTCTAGATAATGCACTGGCATCCCTTAAACCAATATTAATTTGCTGAAGATTTGATCACAAGTGATGGTTACATATATTTTAGCATAGTCACTGCTGGCTGTTAAAAGACATCCCCGGTCACATATAAGAATAGAGTGACCTTTATCTGACCTATAAATGCTACTCATGTGTTAGCATTCATTCACATGTAAGAAAACGTATGCATTTATTTTTTTAAAACATCAGCAGCAGAAACACAATGTTGCAATGTTGCAAAACACGTTGCACAGTGTTTGATATCACGCACTCATCCAGGGTGTAAAAAAACCCCTAAAGGAAGAGATATTTTTGGATGTGGGGCTTGTACATGCCTGCTTTTTGCTGAGCAGAGGTGTATCAGAGGAACTCACATATATTTAGTGCAGATTGTCGACTTTACAGAACCACCACTGTCACTGACTAAATCACAGTGGTGACTCAGGGGAGTGAATCTCTGTGCATTTCTTTTTACATTCAAAGCCCATTAACAGATCCGCTCAAACAGTCATGACTTGATGCATGAAATTAAAGGCGGCTTAACCCATTTTATACAGAGATGTGTTCACTTACCGACATAAACGCTGATGCTGGTGATATACCAGCTTAAGAAAAAATGGGTGGACTAAACAGGCAGAAACTATGAACCTTGAAAAAGATGCTTAAACAGATGATTTGTAACATCCACTGCTATTCTTGAAAGAGACATGAAAAACAAGCAAAAAATGAAAAGAAAGGAGTCACATGTTTACACTACCTCAAATAGATGAAAAAAATGGGGATTTACCTGCAGCATCTTGTGGATAAGGACATGGCACCAGGAAGTAACTTTGAAAAAAAAAGATAAAAAATTACAATATTTTAATGAGCATGATGATTCTGCACAAACCTGATTAACTTTGGTACCTTCGATAGCAAAAGGCTTTTTCAGCACACTTTAGGTTGTGTTATGTTGATGGCCTAGTCACTGATCAAAGATTTGTCTTAGAATATACACTCATCAGCCACTTTGTTAGGTACACCTGTTCAGCGGCTTGTTGCAAATATCTAACAAATCACAATTCAACGTGTTTAGGCATGAAGACATTGTCGAGATGACTTGCTGGAGTTCAAACAAAGCATCAGAATGTGATGATTTAAGACTCTGAACGTGGCATGGTTGTCTGTGCTGTGCCAGGCGGGCTGGTCTGACTATTTCAGAAACTGCTGATCTATGGGGATTTTCCCACAAACGTCTCTATGGTTTACAGAGAATGGCTTGAAAAAGAGAAAATATCCAGTGAGCAGCGACTCTCTGGGTGAAAATGCCGTATTGATGCCAGAGGTCAGAGGAGAATGGCCAGACTGCTCTGAGCCAATAGCAAGGTAACAGAAATTCAAATTACTGCTCATTACAATCAAGGTACAACACATCTGACTTTAAAGCAGATGGGTTACAGCAGCAGAGGACCACAACATTGCCTGGTCTGATGAGTCTCAGTCTCTGCTGAGACATTCTGATGGTAAGCTCACAATTTGGTGAAAACAACATGAAACCATGGATCCACCCTGCCTTGCGTTACTGGTTCATGCCGTTACTAGTGGTGTGATAGTGTGAGGGACATTTTCACATGACAGTGAGTTCACTGCACTCAAACTGCCCCCACAGCCATCAGCTCTCAAATCAATAGAGCACCTTTTGGATTTGTTGGGATGACCGATAAATCTGCTGCAGCTGTCTGATCCTGTCATGTCACTATGGACCAAAATCTCAGAAATGTTTTCAGCACCTTGTTGAATCTGTGCTATGAAGAAGTAAAACAGTTCTGAAGGCGAAAGGGGTCCAACCCAGCGCTAGTAAGGCGCAACTAATAAAGTGGCCGATGAGTGTGTGTGTGAAGGCTGTATCCTTTTACCAAACGGTGACCTAAATTCAGCAGGTGAACACATTATTATAGCTGCAGGGCTTTGCAGCAGTGTGAAAAGATTTTAAATGCATTGTAGGAAGCGTGCACATGTGCTGTGAAGTTTGCACAAGGATGACAAGCCTCAACAAGATAAGGATGATGGCAAGATGTTAAAAACAAGATAAACACCATGCGGGATGAAAATACAACATATAAACACTGAGGGCACGTAAACACTGGAAGCTCATTTGCTTTTGCTTAAAATCACTTTGCTGAACTTTAATGATTTGCTTTCATTTGCATTGCTATTTTAATCAGATGTGTGATATTTACTGAATCCTTTGAATCTCATACAAACTCATCAGTGTTTGCAAGCCGTGCATGATAAGAGATAACAAAACATGTCTTTTTATTGTTTATTATGACAGAACATATTCAGCAGGAAAGTTATGGCAGAAAATACTTTATCATGCAGCGGTTGGCAAGATAACAGCTCTCGCATCTCTTTGACCATAGAGCAGTTTATGCACTATAATGATCCCAGTTTGTGGCTAGAGGTCCAATGTGTTCAGCTGCTCTCCTCTGTCCCAGTATTTAATCACAAAACCACGCCAAGGAAAAACTCCCAGTCTGAACCCAGAGCAAAACATCTGGTGTGCCACAGTGGAGATTCTCATGTTCAAATATAGACAAGAGCAGAGGCAGAAAATGACAAAGAAAGCACATTTTTCCCAGCAGAAGGTTGCAGCACACACCCTGAAGTCTCATCCTAAAAGCAACATATTTGGCAGCGTGGCACTCCTGTAAATAAAATATGATCGAAGGGAAGCCTTTGTTTCCCTGACTACATGTGTAGGGGTTTGTGAACACACTCACACTCTCCCTCAAGGAAGGCTGAAGAAGCCTTTCTTTGCCATAACCTACAGCGCATGTGTTCTCTCTCATGCAGTTTATTTTATGTGCCAAGTGAGACATAGTGCATGTGCGCGTGCACTGATGCATTTGGTTGATGTCAGGATTGTTTTAGAATTAAAGCATGGCTGCAGCTGTGGCATTGTGGTGATAAATGGATCTAGCGGGACAATTGTTTGCAGTGATGTAAGTGTAAAGTGTGCCCACATCTGCCTCGGCGCCCCAAGATGCAGCTTACTGCCAAGTTGCCGAGATTCCTCCGGCTCATTTAGAACACCTGGAAGGTAAGATGAGGTCTGGCCCACCAACATGGGAGGACAAAAGATACGCAGTGAGCCAGAGCAGCACACAGGAAAGAAGAAGACCGAGGTAGAATGTAAGGATGAGGGTTAGTGAGAAATACAACACCAAGAAGGGAAGGATGGA
The DNA here is from genome assembly GCA_015052665.1 of Apistogramma diplotaenia. Classification (NCBI taxonomy): domain Eukaryota; kingdom Metazoa; phylum Chordata; class Actinopteri; order Cichliformes; family Cichlidae; genus Apistogramma; species Apistogramma diplotaenia. The sequence continues at coordinate 6,507 of VOQJ01024397.1, read as the reverse complement.
AAATCCTCAGCGATTTGACTGCTGCAGCAACATCACAAACTTCATTTAAAACACTGTAACATTGTATCCAGGCTAGATCAAGCCGGATCAATACAGATGCTTTCCTGTTTATTATTCTTTTCTTTTGTCACTGCACTAGTCTGAAAATGCACAGACAAAAGCTAAGGCAAGCTTTTGTCTTGTAACAAAGGTGTCACAAGATTCCTTAGAGTCTTTAAAAAGACCAATTACCTTCACTGAAATGACTTGCTGGTGCAGCTGCTTTTAAAATAAATAAATAATCACAATAAACTAAAAAAAACTCTTATTAAACAATGAAGTGCAGTCACATCTTTTAATTGTTTATCTAATCAGAACTAAACCGTAATAGTGATCTTGTTTCCTTTCCAAAAAGTTGTGCTTGTGACATGAAATTGTTGCAGGAATTCTTGTTTATGTTTTTTTCTGGTGTTATTAGTCATGTTAAAACTACACAAGATAAAGAATAATGTCCAGAGATGTAAGAGTGTGGCCTCTGGAGATCCTGGCTGCATTGTGGGGGGTCCCACTCACTGGCACACTTTCCTTGACCTCAGGGTTATCACCATGGTAATCCTGACTGTAGAGTATGGTGGTGGCTAGTGGGTGAAACCTAAGCAGCTGATTTGATGTGGTGGCCGTGGAATCGCTGCAATATGAATGACATAATCACAAACGCTGCTCTCATTGGGACACCCGAACCCTTTAAAGCCTGAACCATGAGATCTCATGTCTCAAATATGATCAATAAAATCATACCAGTGCGGTGCCTGCTGTCACAGGCATGCTAGCATCAGCAAAGGGTGATGTCATCATCAGTGACAAACTGTGTTATTTGAACTCAGTGGTGTGACATAATTTGTCACAGATGAAATAAGGATAGCTTGACTCCAGGCTACACCCTGGAGTCAAGTCTAGTACAGGGCAAACACAGAGACACAGACAACCATTCACAATCACATTCACATCTATGGTCAATTTAGAATCACCAATTAACCTACTGTGCATGTCTTTGGACTGTGAGCACCGGGAGACAACTCATGCAGACACAGGATCAAACGTGCAAACTCCACTCAAAAGCTCCCTAGCCAGATTTGAAGCAGGGGTGCTAAGGGTGGAGGCTGGCCCAGCTGCCATGAGGCAAAATGTATTCTTAGCCAGCTAAAGGGCGTCAGCTCTGAGTTGCGTTTTAATGTTATCATGTCCAGTTTGCTTAGTTGTGTCTCAGTATCTTTTTTGGTGACTTCAAAGATAATGTCCTCGTGATAACTTAATAATGCCACCTCTTCCGATGACATCATTCCTACCTGACTGTGATATCTACCTAAGCTAATATGTGACTAATATGCAACGGCAGGAACAAATTCTTTGCAGCAGCAATACTTAAAAAAAAAGAGAAATTCTCTGTTATTGTTTGTTAGCATTTTAGTTTTGCAATTAAGCTTCCCCTCCAGCATAAGCCATGTACTGCAGGCCAAGAAACTCAACTCCTTAGAATATAGCCACATTCTTGCATGTGCATAACCCAGACGTGTGTGTGTCCACATGCAGAAGAGAGATTGTTTGGGTTGAGTCCAGGGTCAGCTGGATTTCTCCTGACAGTTTTATACACCCAATAGATGACTACTTGCTTGTGCCATGATCTTTATATGCTAACTTCCTCTATTTGAGGGTTTAAAAGCATGCTGTGATGGTGTGTTGCATGCTGTATTTATGTTTGGACCCTGAAAGTTCAATCTGACCACAGGTCTTCATGGTCCTCGGTCCACCACTAAGGCTTGGGCAACTCCTCCACCCAGGCAGACTCCTCTGTGTTGACATTTGAAAAACCAAACACCAGTCAGCAATGAAACATGAGACGTGCATGTGCAGGAAAAAGGAGGCCGTTTGGTGAGGACAGTGAGAGAAAATGCAAGAGCGAGAGGGAGACAGAGAAGAAATATGTGCTCATAAAAAATGAGAAAATAATGAAGGAAATGCCCCACACCCTGTAAGATGAGGGGGATGAGTTTCAAAGCTGCTCCCCCCCCCCTCCTCTCGGTTCCTTCTTCCTTTTCTGTGTGCACTCTGCAGCATCTGAGAGTGCTTTCAGCTGGGCTTTGGTTCAGATCAACCATCTGAGAAAATCTGTTTCCAATACGAGAGTTTCCTGTGAATGCAGGAAACTGCTCTCCACACAAAGCAAGCTTGTGTGGAGTCACCCATGGAGCTACCGCAACTCCTGTCCCTCCATTCCTGCCCCAGAGCCTGCTGCACCACTCAAACCCTTTTAGTCACACCAGCCTTTAAATAGACTAGGCTAATGGAAAGTTAGGCTTTCAGTCATAGTCTGAAAAAAATTAAATTTCTAAGTGAAAAACTGTAACAATTTGATTTCTGAATACATGTGATGATGCACATTTGCACTGAAATGGGTAATGTTTGTGGAGAGAAATATTTAACTGTTTTGTGCAAAAGAAAAGTTTTTCTGATTCCGGTCTACAAGCACTTCTAAAAGGACAGAAATGCATGGCTTAGTACAATATAGTCTTCCCTCGTCAATGCTGTACATCAGTGCTTTCCTTAAAAACACTGCTTTGTTCCACTTTTCAAAAACACTCATGTCACAGCATCCTGAAACCTATTTCTGATCTACAAACCAGCAGTGTAAGCAAATATTTCCCAGGGGACACACTATCATTGCTCCCACCACCTACCACAACAGGCTTCAAGAATCCACAGGATGTGACGGGAATCAAAGAGGCTTTTCCTGTTATTTAAATCAGCAGAACCAATGATGACTTGTATGACCCTTAAATATGCGGTCCTAGTCGGGATTTACCTCCAGAAGTCAAGCTTGGATGACTTGACTGTTTTTACAGATGAAATAGGACTTCAAAATGGATGAGTCATGTGTAATTCTGACAACTGCATCAAAAATATATAAACATGTACTATATATGTTTTTTACAGCATCCATCGCATCGCAACTGAGCTGTGTTTGCAGCCAATTATGCTGCACAGCCAGATCTTACAGCACTCAGTGGAGTAGACCCAGTGTGGTTCCAGTATGAGGTAATGCCGCAGGGAATTAAAGATCTTTGGTTGAGACACATATGATCACTATTATCGCACCAGGCCGTTCTTAAAAGCAAGTCCAATTTATGATCCTTTTCTTGCACCTTTAGCTTTATGACTTCAAGCACTTAGCAGAGTAGTTAACCCTGAGGTCAGTTCTCTCGAGGGCCCAGTGCGGCCATGCTCCACCTGCAAATATTCATTTACATTGAGTGTGTGTTGTTGTGCCACTGTTTGTGCGCTGGAGTTGGACGTGTCTCATCAGAAACCTGGTGCTGACGCAGAGATGTTTTAAGATACTGTATCTAAAATACTCTGCTTTGAATGGATATTCTAATGATATTATTTTACAGCTGTAGATTTATTATTAAACTTGATCTACTCTTTCTCTGGTTACCAATACAAGAACGCAAGGTGGCAAATTTTAAACAACACATGATGCATGTGCACCGAGTGCCCGTGATTTTGCTGCTGCAGGTCTGCCTTCAGATGTTTACATTACATGCAGCACATGGTTGGTTTAGCTGCAGTGTCGTCTATTCTGTTGGAAAAATATACATGTCAAGCATGCACTAAGACTCCTTGTCATTCACGTCTGGTCTGTTTCCCTCAGTTTTAGAGCGCTTCGGTATAAACTGAGTGTTGTTAAGAGTGTAATGGCCCTGTAAATACTGTTGCTTTCCTTCTCATTAACCTCATAGACTACAGCCATGCTTGAGCTTGATGGGGAGGGAAGCAATAACTTTGTGCTGAGATGCTGCGTGGAATAACTTTCCAAAGAAAAGTGTGTGGGAGTGTGCCTCTGGACATTCTCCCTCAGTCAATATTGGACCTGATTTACATTGTGTTGACGTCCCCTGCAACCTTATTCCTGTGTAACAAACTGCAAATGGAGGGAATTCAGAGACACTTTCCTACATGGAAAAATTCAGGTCACTGAGACCTTTCACTAAACCTTGGAGCAGAGAGCCTTGGTACAGATGTGTACTCATGCACTTTGTGTGTGTGTGTGTATGTGTGCAGTGGCTGTGTGTCTATATGTAATGATGATCCTCACGGCCATTTCTACTGAAACCTGTCTTGCCTCCATCTGGATCCTGCTCTCTGAGCACATGTCAGGTAAGCCAGAGCCGGGTAACAGAATACAGGCACAGATGATGAGCTCTAACACGGAGCTAACCTGCCATTTATCTGATTCTCCAGGCATGACACTGTGGGGTCATGCACACTTACACATAGGCTTCCTTAAGGTGCTTGAAGAGAAAAAATACAGACGGTCACATGTATCAAGTTACATACACCCCTCGGCTTCTCGACATTTCCGATTTATGTCAGATCTTCAAAGTATTAAACCTAACCAACTCTATGCCTGTTCAGCTTTGCATAAGATATAATGATGGATGCTCTTGTGACATATGTTGCAACTGATCTGTAATGAAAAGCAGGTGAGCATCAGTCACTCACTCAAATCCTGGCACAAGGTCACCAGAGGTTGAAGAGGAAGAGGTCATTCTACCCCAAGGGGCTGACGAGGGGGGGGGGCAGAAAAGCCTGAAACTCTGGGAGTTGGTTTTCAATTAAGTCACAACTCAAAGTGTT
>VOQJ01024395.1:32060-43290 GCA_015052665.1 Apistogramma diplotaenia | reverse complement strand
AAATTACACAGGGGGGGTTAAAATCCCCCCCCCCCCCCCCCCGAGCAGGGAAACGGACTCATCTTTACACAATCACACCGGTAAGCAGACTTTCTTCTAACTCGAGAGTTGTAGTCTTCATATCAACCAACTTTGCCTCGACTGACAACACTCGAGGCAAATTACGACCTTTCGTGGAGAATTTTTTTTTTCACATATTAAGTAATGTTGTAGAAAGCCTGTAAACAGACTTTGATGTGTAAAATCTCTCAAATACCTTTAAAGGTTTGCCTGAACTGTGTTTAACCAGCAATGTGTGATGTCATTTAACAAAAAAAAAAAAAAAAGATTTTGTGCAGCCAGATTAAATCTCAGGACTAAATCACTCTGAAGCGCATCTCAAGTACTCAACAATTTGTTTAGAGTCAAATCTGCCTTCAGCCTGGTTCAACCTTTAAATTTGCCCATATAGAGAATTATACACGTACTATGCCCCGAAAGGGCAATTTCCAGTTCTGAGATAGCAGGGTTCTCAAACCCTCGAGTGGTCCTTCAGATTTCACGGGCCAAAAAAATACCAGACAGCACAATGTTCCTCCCACCATGGGAAGCATGCATTAGTGAAAGGGACCGAGTTCCAGTGACCCCTGCCCTGAAATATACTGTAAACTGATTTGGCAGTATTTGTTCCACCCCTGTTGTCTTCTGTCTTATGCTCACAAGACCATGAACAAGCATCAGACAAGCCTCTGTTGTGCCTCCCAGCATTCATCCAATTCTGCTTAGGAGCCTGACTCTCACCTCTCACCTCAGCCACCCTGCTGTTAACTGCAACCTTTCTTTTGCCACTGGATCCTGCACACGGACCACTATACTTTAAAAACGCTTTAAATTACACCTGGTCGTCTCGTCGCCAATCTGTTGAAACACGTGTTGCTGTTGTTCCTTTCTTTGTGTATTTTTCCTCATGTTTTGATGACCTCTGTTTCCCCAGTGGCTGCTTGTAGGTAGCAGTCTTGACCTGAGCTGTTTTCAGGTTATTAGAACCTCTGTTGTAGCTGTTCTGTGCAGGTTGAGAAGAACGCCTCAGTTTTGAGGTTGTTTGTCTGTTTAACAGAAACGAAGTGAACTCGGATCGCATCCATTCTAGTTACCGTAGAAACATTTAAATGTGGCTTGACGACTCCCCTCTTCAAACTGTCTGTTTGGACATCAAGCACCACGTTCGGAGACTAAAAAGGGCATTTGCTCATATTTAATCGAGAGCAGGTGATGCTCATTCAATATGGATGTTTTTGCTATTGTTTGGGAATTGACAAGCCTACTAATGGGAAGAGGCTGTAACAAGCGTGCTTGCAGATTCCTGCTCATTACAGTGTGAGATCTATTTTATGTGTGACCAGTGGAGAAGAGCAAATACACTGCATCTTTATGAGGCAGGTCCACTGAGGTATCATCATCATCATCACCCTCGTGACCTAATCTGTCTGAAATATTAGCAGATAAAACCAAATCCATAAAAAATACTTTGAAGTCTGAGGGTTACTTTGGCCTGCTGAGAAGAAACAAAATCTTTTTTTTTGTACTTGGGGCATTCTGTTCAGTTCTGCACTCTCTGCACCGGCCCACTTGCCCCCATTCTATTAGTTACCCTCCTGAGAGGCAGAGCAGCAGCTGTCCTCAGCCAATCATCCATCACTGTGTCCTCTGGGTGTGGGCACAGAAAAAGAGCAATGAGCAGCAATCCTATCTATCAGCCTCCAGAAGCAGTGAGGCAGAGTTGAGGCTGGTAATGAATTTAGACTACCCACAACAGGTTCCATTAAAACTCACTTATGATGGCCCCGCTTTAACTTTTAGCATATTACTTTTTACTCTCTTTTCTTTTCACGGCTACTTAAAGTGGTGGATTCGTTTAGTTTATTACCGTTCTGCTCTCAGACACCAGGAACCTATGAATATGCAGGGCACCAAAACCTCTGGTGTTTCTCAAAGCACTGCGGATTGTGCATGCAGGCATGTGGTTCTGTTCAGGTTCTGTCCCTCAGATACTTCTGACATTACAGTAGAACTCAGTAAAAAAAATCACCAAAACTCTGTGAGTGTCAAAAAATATTGCGTATTAGCTTGGCTGCACTCCTGACTCGACGGTCTTCAGTCTTCCACTGAAGAATGTTGCTTGATGTTTGGCAGCAAGAGGCCTCCTCTCATCAGCAGTGAAAATCCTTGACATAAAGTTTGCATCAGTTTGACAAACAAGTTGTTTGCTGTCAGCACAGTTTTGAGGTCCGTGGTGAGATTTCAGTGGTCGTAACATGTTTTCCATGTTTTCCATGTTTTCAGCATCTCGGAGCAGGGGGAGTGATCCAGAGGACCTCTAGAGGACCACCTGGGGGTTTGGAATGGGTCCAGATTTAAATGCATTTTATGGATGGACTCACAAAAATTTGATATTCTTCCATATGATGAGCAAAACATTTGCTCACCTCATAAGAAATGTTGCATCGAGTATTGCCTGATCCTCTTCCTGCAGCTATCATCCTCCACAGCTCGGAAACTTCTTTCCTCTGAACGTTCCGGAGCTCTGAAAATCTTTGATTGTCAAAAGCACACTCTCAGAAACTGTTACCTATAACTCAAACTCTTTTTTTCCACTGAAGGGTTATTCCCTTTGTCACTCAAAACTTAAATTGAAAAACATTTAATACGGCTGTGCTGCAGCCATTTGTGTGCCGAGGGAATGTTCCAATGACCCCTTCCCTGAAACATGCCATCCATTGTTTTGACAAAGTTTCTGTTTCTCTTCTGTTCTTCTGTTTCTCTCCAGGTTTTCTTCTCTTTAATTTCTGTTTTTCACAGTTGACACTGATAATATTTTACCAGGCAACTTTGAAGGATAACTTCAATGTACTTCCTATTAATATGAGTCATTCTAACTTTGCACTCTCCACAGAACAGCACTGTTCCAAAGGCTTTGGTGAGGGTGTCTAGTGCAAGTTCACTGTAACTTTCCAGAAAATGTGATTTCACTGCAAGTGATTGCAGTTTGGTAGTTGGCTGTATTTATCAGAGCCCAATAACTCAGACAGGGAGAAACAGCAAATCAGATAGAGGAGTGAGGGAGTCACTCTCAAAAGATGGTGGCGGTAGCAGAAAGAGAACAGGACCCTCCTGAAAGACAAAGTACCATGAACGAGTGGGACCTGGTTACGCCAAACCTGAAACATCTGGACAGTTTCAGTTTCATTTTATTTTGCATCAGTATAGAAAGAACATTTTGGAAAATAGAGTCCTTCTGAAACAAATTGTGAACGATGCATTTGCATTTGGTGCTAAATGTTTATTAGGCAGCTGTGTGTCGTTTCAGTGTTAGTTTGCCTAAGAGCTCACATGTGGTTTCGATTTTAGTGTTTGGATCTGAGAGCTGTCGTCGCTACTGTCTGTCAGTGTGACGAGAAAAGACGCGACCTTGCAAGAGAGCAACACTGTGGCTCACAAAAAAATACATCAGAGAGATTTCAAAGAAATTTATTGTGCCAATATAAAGAGTTTTATTTATTCTTAGGACGCGGTTGCATGCAGGGAAAAAAAGATGATAGATTGAAAGATTGGAGTACAAGTCTTGTGGATGAGTGAAATATCTTTTGCATGATAAAAAATCCTTTCTGACTTCATAGCGAGTGAGTAATGTTGCACGCAAGCAAACAGATTTCCCTGTTAGGAAACAAGTGACGACTTCATGGCCTGGACAGCAGCTAAGTATATGCAAGAGTGGCTGCTGCTGATGTGAGATGACCTTTGGTGTTGAAGATGAAAAACATCTACTCTGCAGATGCGAAACAGGAGGACGAGTGATGACTCGTGCTTTTATGAGGGTCTTCTGCTGGGCTTTTAGAGCGATGGAGGCAGTGATGGAGCAGCCTCTGCTTCTCCAGGCAGCCTGAGAGCTTCCAGAGACAGAGAGTAAATCACTCATGGAGCCTCGGCTTCATCTCACCAAAAAGGAGCCTCATTTTTAAATGAAAACAATTTTAGCGCGGATATGGAATAGTTTTTCCTGATGCGTCTGTGTAGCATTTATCCTCGCCGGTGTGTGGGAAAATCGGGGTCTTTTGAAACTGATTCCACAGACTTGTATCTCTTCACAGCTGTCAGGAGCACCGCCTGATACGACTTTAATCAGCAAATTCAATAGGTGTATCCAGCTTATCAGAAAAAAGACTCTCACACACTGTGGAGTTCCAGCAGACGAGTGCTTTAGGTTAATGCTGATTGCAATGAAAGGAATATTACTGTGGGTTTTTTACTCTTGTAGATTTATATGTATTTATTCAGCTTCTGGCTCTGATACAGCCCTTAAAAGTTCCTCTGTTGAACTAATTAGAGCTGTGCTGGCTTATCCCTCTGACTATTGTGGTGGTTATGGAAGCTTGCCTACTGGGACACATTATTTCTCACACAGTAAGCATCTTATTTTCCCAAGATATCACTGCTGATATAGCTGCAATGGAAGCAACAGTAAAGTATTAACTGTTATATTCACAATTCCCTGCAAACAGCTTGTGAGGCATCTTGCCCAGTGACATCCTGGCTCAAAAAATAAATGGAAAGTATGGCTTGATTGTAGTCATTACCACACATGATATTTTAATTCCTGTTTACAGTTCATTAACAGAGAACATAATATTTATTTAGGGCAGCAGAAGCACCTTACTAACACCAATGCCAGATTCGTGAGATCAAACACACTCTTCAAAAAAACCTAAATGAAACCTTCGTCCTTCTCGCTGCGACGAGGCAGCACTAACCGCTCAGCCACCATGGCTCAGTGGCATTAAGTCACCACAGTCAAGCTGTATCATGCCGTGACGGATGGAGGACACTTGCGCTCCCTCTGCCTGCAGTGAGCCATCCCACCTGACTCATTTGCTTGACCTTGACAACGAAGTCACTGTGACTCTGATAGTGTAGATGCAAGCACCCTCGGGAGACAGCCTAACCACCACACTCGCTAATCCAGTCTGTAAGAAGCCTCTACTACCACCTCCCTAAGGCCTGCTCATTAGAAGAGGTTGTTCTTGCTCATGTTGACAGGTTCCGCAGCATGTGAGTAGGGCATAACTTAACAAAGAAACAATACTGTCAGGTGTAGTACAAATGAGTGGAGGCTTTTATTTTTTGGCTGTGTTGTCAAAGCTATTGTCTTGTTTTCCTGTGCTGCCACTCATCAAAAAAACACCTGACCTAATTATCAGCACACAAACAAGCATCTATATTCTCAATAATTCTTTTGTTTTATTGTGTTTTAATACATTATGTCAGGCATCCGGTTATAAATGTATTTCGTATTTATCTATTTATGCTGCCTTTATTCTTTTATTATGAGAGAACAACACCCTCGGGATGATGTGTCCATGAAAACAGTCGGAATCCCCGCAGACCTGCACGTTAAACGGTTTGAAGTTAGCTATATTTTTCCAGCATATGGCGCATTAAGATTAAATATGCATTCGTTGACACTTATTCTGTGTCTCTAAAGATACAACGTCTGCTTGTTTGTAGAAAATTAGTAGAAGAACTGGAAAAAATGACAGTGATGAGTACAACAATTATTATTTGTCTTCCTGACATCTCCAGGTCTAGTTTCCTTTATGACAAATTAAATAATTTATCATATTTTAACCCCATTCTCACATGGTTTCCCCCCCCCCCACATTTTCTTCAAATCTAAACTCGAGCTTTTCTTTTCAGAGGGTTATTTGAAAACCTTATTACCGAGGCACAGTTTGCTGCCGCTCCCAGATTCCTGACAAATGGTTGTCAGGTAGTTATCGTGACTGCTGACTTAAAATGAAACGATCTGTCAGGTTGAGTGTGTAGTAGAGGAATATTTTATTTTATGCACAGTGCAACGCAAAATGGAATCAATGTGGGCCTCAGTAAACAAGGTTAAGGACTTGAATCCATAGTTGGCAATTTGTGAAACTCAGATGAAAGTTGGTTAATAAAACATTATATTATTTGTCAGATTAGTTCAAATCGAATTGTAACTGTGAATAAATATTCAGCCACAACACCATACATATTTTAATACAAATGTGGCAGGCATGTAGAACTTCAAATAAAAAAGTAGAGCTAATAGATTTTCACTGTCAAAACTGCCCTACATTGAGCTCTTCTGTTGTTGCTGTTTATGTTGCTTTTGTCCAAACTGTTGAATGTTCAGCTTTTTTGGCTCTCGTGTCGCTTAGCAACAAAACCCGTGGTGTATTTATTTTTTGCGTGGCATCTTGCCTTTGTTTGCATTATCTCAAGGGGTTTTTTTAACATGTCGTTTGCATATGCACCTCTGCACCGAGGGGCAGATATGTGACATTTCTGAATGGCACCCACGTGGAATTATAAGTAGTAAGTTGGTGTCTACAGAAATGGTTTCATATCATGTTAAGCAATCATTAAAAAAAAGTTTACGATATGATGTCACTACTTTGACTGAAAAACCAGAAATACTTTCCTTACAGTTTCTCCCCTTATGTAGTAATGATTTTATAACAGTAGGACAAGCCCTGTGATAGACTGGCAACCTGTCAAGGATGATAAGAGGATGGATGGATGGATGGATGGATGGATGGATGGATGGAGTATTCCAGTGGAACTGAACTCTTTGGTGGACTGCTTCAGGCCCACCAAAGGTCCAGTGGCACCCTGATCTAAAGTTTCATCTTGACCTTGTACGAGCAGTCTCACACAGCTTCTTCTTTCAACTTTACCAATTCCTTTTTGAATTATCTGTATTGGCTCATCAATACTTCACAAGAAGTGCTGTGACTCTCTGCTGGGGGGGAGGGGGCACTGGAAACAGTTTAAAGCGGCATGCTGTATCTTGCAGCGCTTTATGCTGGGAAGTCTCATTTGGTTTGTTAAAAAACAACATAGCTATTAAAACACTCCGTTGCAACATGACACAAGTACTCTTGTGGCACCACTTACGAAGGAGGACCAGGACGGGAGAAGGTTTCTAACAGGCATTGTTCATTCTGTGCTCCAAGGGAGCTCTGTTCTGGTGATGAAAGTAAAGGTGTTGTCTGCTCTTCCCCCAGGGTGAACACCGCTCTCACCACACAGATCCAGGCATGGTTTGATATCTCCCCTCCACAGCTTTTGATCCTGCTATGTAAGCAGTGCAATAGGAGGAGAAGGGGCCCTGCTGTGAATATGAAAACAGTGCTGCCGTTTATTAAACAACAGCAGAATCTGAAGAATTTTCAGTTTAATAATCACCCCAGATAATTCACATTATGCAAGCATAAGCATTGCTTTGTATGCGCATCATTTTATAGAGTATAGTATGCACTGCACAGCGTATCGGACCTTTAGCTATCACATCTTGCACCAGAGTAATTTTTATATGCTCCCCTTACAGCATTTTGTCACAGACATCTACTCCTGCAAAAGCTTAGCAAAGCAAAAGTACAGTAAGTGACCACACTGAAATTAATCGCCTCCCTCTTGCATACCTTCACAAAATGGTTGTTAAGGTTGGAATCACTTTTGTCATGTTCAGCCACATAACATAGAAGAATTGAAGCATTTTTATTTTTTGTATTGCATATTCTGCATGAAATAGCGGCTACAGTTTGTTCAAAAAGTACTTGGGTGGCCCTAATTCAGAGGAAAGCCACGATGAACGTAAACATGAAACACAGATATCTCATCTAGGCTGAAAGTATTCTGGATGCACACTGACCTGTGACCTGTGACCTCTAGGATTGGCTTGTCACAAAGGCACTCCTAGATTGCTGCCTTCAAAGTTGTCAGACAGTGGGGGAAATAATTATCAATCAGGAATCAACCAATTACAAAGAAATGAACAATCTCTCATTTTTTTTATTGTAGTTTTATTTTAATGGAGAGAGACAGAACTTCAGCCAAAATCCAGAAAAAAACACATTACATGAAAGTTATAAATCGATTTGCATGTCACTCATTGAAATAAGTATTTGATCCCCAAGCAGAACATGACTTAGCAGTTTGTAGCCCAGGTGTGAAACCAGCAGCTCGGTGAAATCATTAAGAGCGAGCGTGTTCATTTGATTCATGCATTTGAACCAACCTGTGAGAAAAGGCAACTAATGCAAGCTCGCCTACTATTGTGAGTCTGGATTACCTTCATACGTATTATCAGGGTTCTGAAGGTGAACCAACTCACTATTGTATAGAGTTGAAAAATTCCACACAATGGTGCTACAGCATGTATGAATGTAAAGATATGGACTGGCGGACTTTTTGTGTTATTGGTCTTAAAGGGTTAAATCACCAAACACACTGGATGCAGTGGTGTAAAGCACGGCACCACTGAACTCTTGAGCAATGACGTGATGAATCATGCTCCTCCATCTGGCAGTCTGATGAAGGTGTCAGGGTTTGGTGGTGGCCAGGAGAACGGTACTTGTCTAACTGCTTTGTGCCGAGTGTAAAGTTTAGTGGAGGGGGGGTTATGGTGTGGGCTTGTTATTGAGGAGCTAGGCTCAGCCTGTTAGTTACAGTGTAAGGAACACTTAATGCTTCAGCATACCAAGATATTTCATTGTAATTTCATGCACCCAAATTTTTGCGCAGTCGTGTTTCAAACAGTGCACAAACCAAAGGCTTTGAAGACATGGATGAGCAGGTTTGACACGGAAGAACTTGATTGGCCGGCACAGAGTCCCGACCTCGACCTGATAGGACACCTCAGGGATGAATTGGAGCCAGGCCTTCTCGTCCAACATCAGTGTCTCACCTCACAAATACACTTCTAGTAGAATTGTCAAAAATTCCCATAAACACACTCCTACATCTTGTGGAAAGCCTTCCCAGAAGAGTTAACGCTGTTACAGCTGCAAAGGGTGGCCTCTTATTAAACCCTGTGGATTAAGGATTTTAACAAATGTGATTTCTTCTGATACCAGCCCTCTGTTTCACTACTAGTCCACTCTGTTATTACACCATAACCCACTTTTACATCACTGAATTGGTTACAAGTTGGTGGAGAAACACCCGTTGGCAAGCACGATGCTATGACTTTTTTTTTTGGAGTTGCTGACTAAGTTTGCACACATCTTGGGAGGTATATTGGTGCACTCCTCTTTACAGAAACTCTTAATCCTTTAGGTTTCTTGCCACTTGCCAACTCGAAGCTTTCAGTAAGTTTTAAGTTCTTTAGATAACTCTATGACCTTAATGTTCTGCTCCTTTGCTGCTTTGGCAGTATGTGTTGAAGTTGTCCTGTACCATTAGCAGAAAAACAACCCCAAAGCATAATGTTTCCACCTCCATGCGTGACTGGTGCTCATGTTCTTTGGGTCATACTCAGCATTTCTCTCCTTCCAAACACGGCAGGTCCAGTTGATGTTAAAGAGCTTGATGAGAGACTGTTACTTTCTTTGTAAGTGAGCAAACATATAAATTTAGCAGAGGATCAAATTGTTTCTAATGTATGGCAGGTTGTTCCAAAAATGCATCATCACTGAAGGCAACAATCTAAGAATGCCATTACAGCCAGTCCCACGGGTCAGAACCTACAACAATGCTGTCAGTTTGATGAAAAAACTAAAAAATATGAATATTGTTTTCCAGTCTGTGTAGTAACCCTGAAGCAGTCAGTGCAATGCGTCTTTTCAAAGCATAGTCCTTGCAACTGAAATGCAGCAGCAATGTATTGCATTAGTAGTATTAAAAATAGCATAGCACTAAATAGCATAGCACTGTAGCACTGTAGCACTGTAGTGATAATCATGAACTGGGCTGGTGTTTTTGAAGTTTTGTATATTACATAAGAGAAAATTAAAAAGAAAACTGGGCTCTTGACAGTTCCAGTATTAAACCTTACTCGAATCGTCCTCTTCTAGTGCATGTAATCTCTTCAGAAAAGCCCCTGTGCCCACTGCTGTAATTACAGCTTCTTAACTTATCTGCAATTGCAAACAAGCCCATCTTGATTGCTTGTAATGATCATCATTTTCCACTTAACTGGTAATCAGCTTTTCAGATGTTTTTCATCCAGTAAAAACTGCAGAATTCAGGCGGGCCTCGCCAGATTTTCATATCTGTGCTGTATAAAAGAGAGCATGAGGAAATGTTGTGTTTAAAAGCATAAACTGGATGTGAAGTTGCAGAAATAATAAACACAGTTAATGATATAAATTGCTTTTAACCACATGACACAGCTTATAAAATCAAAACAAGTATGAAATGCAATCAAATCCCTTTGAGTAAACTGGTAAATCAAAGATAGATGTCAGTCACACACATTTAGAGTATATAAGTCATAAAAAGATGATGGCCTGCACTCATATTCCTCTGGATCATTTAAGCAGAATTAAATGGCCATCCCTGACCTTGTACATCAGCTTAATGGTGGGGATTTTCTCATGTACTTAGCCCCCCGGTGTGTAAATGTGTTGATAAATAGGAGTCTGGTACAATTCCTCCAACATGATGCTGATGCTAAACGCCCTGCTAGCAAACAGTATTATTTGATGCTTAAATTGTTGAATATGTTTTTTTCTGCTCTCTTTGCAGCTACTGGCTTTTAAAGAGATAGTTTAATTCTTTCTGTTGCATGATAATTCACACTGAAGAAAGCACAGACATATGTCGGTTAACATGTTGGTGTGGTTCTGAAATCTGAGTACAAAGCTCAAGCTGTAAACCAGCTTTATCACGATTTTTGATTTCTTTTGTTAGCAGAATTAAATTCTGATTTCAGTTTTTTCTCAAATGGATGAGTTTCACTCTGACTACAGTCTTCATATTTGACAGCTCTGGAATATGTACTGTAGCCATTAAGGTATATTTCCTGTTTCCCTGGAGTTAATTAGGTGTAGTCTACAGCCCGAGGTACAGTCGCAGCCTGTACGTGTCTTAACATCATTAAGAATGACAAACTAGGTATAAGCAGCTACTGCAGTGTAATTTGCCCCTGGATGTACATAGACTATCACAGTCTTATATGGATACTGAAAAGATTTTAAACAAAAATGACATTTCCAAGTTCTTAATGTACAAGTGGCACATTTTCTCCAAAAACACAAGATGGATGGATGTCTTTTCAGTCCACAAGAAGGTTAATAATATTCTGCAGGATTTCAAATAATACTGAATATGAAATGTGTGTGACCAGATGTAGTTATCACACCTGGAAAGACTGTGTTGCCGAGCAGTAAAATAAGCATCCATCCATCCATCCATCCATCCATCCATCCATCCA
>VOQJ01024395.1:11077-24213 GCA_015052665.1 Apistogramma diplotaenia | reverse complement strand
ACACACACACACACACACACACACACACACACACAGGGGTGTGTGTGTGTGTGTGTGTGTGTGTGTGTGTGTGTGTGTGTGTGTGTGTGTGTGTGTGTGTGTGTGTGTGTGTGTGTGTGAGTGAGACCATTTAATAAATGGTTTGGGAAGAATAATGCTGATGTGATGTTTTGAACACAAAAAAGGTCAGAAATTGTATAACTTCCATCAGCACATCTCTCTGTGACCTTTCTTTATATAGAGGATGTTTCTGCATTATGCAACATATACATGAATGCGTATCCTGGAGCCAATTGGAGGCCGTTTGTGATGTTGGTTGACTAAATTTAGACTTTTTTTTTCAACCTATTATTTATTTATTGATTTTTAACTCAACCAGTTTTGACTCACTTACAAATAGTGTGAGATATAGTACAGTAAATATGTGCGCTGTCAGTCCAAGCAAATTAAATGCAGAGATAATGGAACTTCTTAACAAATCACAGTCTGCAAATTTCATCTTCAAGCCCCGCTGCCATTTCGAATGACTTCCTGCGTCTCATTTTGTGCAAATTATTTTTGCTCGGTGCCGAAAGATCTCAGTGTGACTCTCCATTGCATCTCTTTTCCTTGAAATGCTAAAAAAGTTCCAGCAATTAGAAGTTGGCTTGCTTTTCATGTTTTGTGATTCATCAGTTTAAGAAATACCCAGCCTGACTTAATGCTGCTAGTTAAATTTACATCACATAATGCAACAGATGTAATGTTGGTTAGTAAGCAGGGAGTGGAAAAAAAAAGAGTCTCCAGAGAGCAATTTTTAACAAATGTAAAACAGTTGAGTCACTTTTCAGTCTTTTTATTTAACACAGGAAACAGCAACCCGAGAAAGAACAAGACCTGCTCGTTCCAGCACCAGGACACTTGTCTTCTGGCGCCCTGTCTGCCCTACTCTGCTTCTCTTCCGTCCTGAAGAAACGCTCCAGGGATTGTACTCACTGTCTGTTCTTTTGAAGAAAAAAAAGCATTTAAAAAAGACATTTCTAACATGTCTTCACCTTTGGCACTATAAGGAAATGCTGGTTGCAACTTGGCAAGATAATTGTGTGTGCAGTCAGATGGGGGTGGGGGTGGGGGGGGGGGGGCTTTATTCTGAGCTTTTGTTGGCCTCACAGACAAATCTGTAAACCAGCACGCTCTGCTGTAATGGCCTTCGTGCTTGCCTGGCTGCCCTTGGCATTAGATGTAGACCTTTATTACCCTGCAGGAAGCCGGTTCATTATGGTAAACCATCTTTCCTCTGCAAACTTTCTATTTCCTTTCTATTTCTTCTTCACTTATTACCAGAGAATATCAGAGAGCTTTCAAGTGCTGGACCGTTATCATGATGTAACATTTCTCAAATAAGCCAGGACACTAGTCAGGCCCATCTCCTGCTGGAATACATATTTATATCCTAACATATAATTGCAAATGAATTAAAAATTTTCTATTGTTATTTTACAAATGAAAATTACTTTGGTGCATACATCCTGACAATAATGGGTTGTTGCCTCAATCTAATTAGAACTTGGAAATGAAGTGCAGAAAAGATCAATGACACCAAGTGACGTAATCTCTGTAACCATGGGTTACTGCCGCTGCTGTTATTCCTGTGTAACTATTTTTGTAAAAACATTAATAATCTCTGGTGTCTGTTGCTCAGTGAGTCATCGGAGGCGGTGTCACTGCTGAAGAATCACCGAGCAGGAATCATGAGAGAGTGACTAAAGATAGATCGTTAGATAGAACATCGCACTAACAAGATAACAACTGATTTCCCTGACATTTTGAAGGGATCAAAGGCTGCCTGGCAAGAAGAGAAAGAATGCAGTACAATGCTGAGAAGTTGATACTATGGTAACACACACACACACACACACACAAATATCCATAGGTTTATATATATCTTTGCAAAATGACTCATATCACATTGGTGGAACTTCTTCAGTGGTTTTATATCACAAAGACATATACCAGAATAAAACAGTGAGTGAGGCTAATTTTAAGAAAAGTGATGGAATTAGTTTCTAAGTTTTCAGTTCAAATTTTTATTCATGTAGTGTAAGTTAAAAATGTGCCTCAGATGACTATAAAATGTGCATATTATAGGATATAGATACATTTACTAGAAAACAGTATTTTTATGTGTTTTATTATTATGTTATTAGTGTGTACATAAAACAGTAGCCTCGTTCTTGAGGAGAGTAACGTCGAACAGTTGTCTCTTTCTTGTTGAGCAGCTAAACACAAGTGAAGCAATTGTACATTTAGATGAAATTCAGAGTTCTTTGGCCTTATTTATACGTGGTACACCAGAGATATGATAAATATGCAGGTACCAGGGTAAGTAGCTGATGTAATGATCAGAGAGTGCGGAGCTTACACTTTGCTTGTTGCTGTCTTTTCACAGCCTACGATTAAGACAGATAAGGAGCTGGAGGTCCTGCACTAACAGGATTTCCAGTCAAGCCCACTAAAATGTAAAAACCTTGCGAGGTTGGACAGTTCTGCCAGAGGGGGTGAAGCTCCTTATTCAAACTCATCACTTTTTTTTTCAAAAACTCCTGATCTGAGCATTTTAGAGACTGGAGGTGCTATGTTTAAAGTGTTTGAGATTGGTGCAGCAAATGCAGGAAGTAGATTGGAAGCCAAGCCTGCAGCATTGCAAATAGACATGTCAACTATCAAATGTCTTATTTGCACTCGGTGCAACGTAGTATGGCAGGTTTATGTGTATTTATTGACTGCTACTTCCATCCATCCATTCTCTCCTGCTTATCCTGCTCAGGGTCACGGCTGGTGGGGGGGAGGGGCTGGAGTCTATCCCAGCTGTCATCAGGCAAGAGGCAGGGCTCACCCTGTACAAGTCACCAGCCATTCGCAGGGCTAACACAGAGACACACACAACCATTCACACTTATGACCAATTTAGAATCTCCAATTATACAAACCCCAGAAACTGCATGTCTGTGAGGAAAGCCATGCAAAGACAGGGAGAACATTCAAACCCCACACAGACAAAACGCCAAGGTGGATTCAAACCCAGACCTTCTACCTATGAGGCTTCTGTTTATTAAGGAAATATTAGATGACTATATGCAACAGGAAGACGATACACTTACTTCACTGAGGAGCTGCTTTGCAACAGCCAAGTGTGTAATTTCCTTATCTTGTGCCAAATACATCACCCTGGACAAGGACTCCAACTTTGAATGAGTACTTTTAATGGCATCTACCTGTGACTGCAAGGATTCCATTTACATCAAAAATGACATTTAAAATGAGTCACATTGCTACCATCATTGTACAGGGAGACAGTGAGTGTCCTGAGTGATTTAATCACAAGTGGGCAGTTTGATGTTCCAGGACGAGGAGTCGGCAACCTTTAACACTCAAAGAGACAAAAAACAAAACGGCAAATACTTCCTGCTTCCACGAGTCACGCATATATTGAGAGCCACACAGAGCCGCACATAAGGATGAAAGAGCGGCGGGTTGCCGACCCCTGTTCTAGACTACATGGACAAAAGTAAAGGGCCTCAATAACTTGAATTTAGGTGTTTTGAGTCCCACTCTCACAGGTCGATAAAATAAAGCACCAGCCATGCTGCCTACCTTTACAGGTATTTGTGAAAGAATTGATCATTTATGGCACTGTAACAAAACGTGCTGGGATAGCTGCATACACAACGCTAACCGCTGAACAGCATCTGATTGATCTGATGTCAGTGTGCATTTACATCCGATCAGATGCAGGTGTGAATAAGTTCTAAGGTTTACGCTTGATCAGCTCTGCTCACCAGCCTGCACACACTGAGCTGTGACTTCATAGGATAGTGTGTATTGTACAATTTACAATACATTCACTGAATGCTGTCTTAGTTGTATCAGTGGGTGAAATCAGACGCTCAATCGTAAATCAAAGCCCACACTGTAGCTGCAGTCCCCAACCTGCCATAAGGTAAGTTGCTACCACGAAGCTAGAAGCATTTTTTGCTCACCTGAGATAAAGTAACTGCCAAATGAGGATGTACTAGTTTCTCCTCAGCCCACTCCAATATACCTTGCAGAGCTATTTTACGGTGACACGTATGAGGTGAACTCTGATATCTCTGGCTCCTCTATTAGGTGAAATTTAAAAGTTTCTTGCTGAAAAGTTTCAACAAGAATAGTCATTCAGAAGAGGTCGAGTGAAATGTGAATTTCCAAACTGAGCATAGGCTAATTGGACAGTCCAGATTGATAACGTGCACTTTAACCGTGAGAAATAATTGCTTGTCGCTCTTTAATTGATTAATGAAAGGCCTCAGAGAGGATTCCTTTTTTTTTTACTGATTACAAAGTGAAGACATTATTTACAGTAATTGGACAAAAAAATCTTAACTGACCTACATCACTTGTAGATTCTGAATATCTATAATTTACTAATACATGAGATTTTAACAGCAACTTTTATATATCATATTGCAAAATACAGGGAAGATTTTTTTCACTCAAACCATTAATCACTCTCTGTGTTGTGTTTCTTTCATAAATCGCTGCTTTTTCAAGGGGAATAAAGAACATTTCATTTGCCCAGCGATTTCAGAGGTGCTCTTAAAACACAAGGGCGATTTCTTCTTTTGCCTTCTGGCTAGCCCAGCCTTGAGCTGCCAAAGGCACTGCGCTTTCTGCTCCCATTTTATGCCGGTGATGTATATTAAACGACATAGGTCTTCATAAGTGTCTTTGTCTCACGGGTCTGATGAAGACTAATATCTGCACTCCTTTCACCAGCTGTGGCTTTCTCTTTTATCGCTGCAGGGATTCTCAGAGAAGTGCAGGGCTCAGGGGGGTGGCAATGGAGTTAAAATCAATAGATTACACATGAGGGGGGAAAATGAATTTGTTGTTTTTAAAAGTGGCTGGGGTCAAGGCAAGTGCACATCAGTGGGTCTGGCCATATTTATCTGAGCAAAATATTCCTGCAGGTAATTAGAATAAGACAGTGGAGGCCCAATACATTCAAAGAAAAAGCCAGCATGCTTTGTTAAACTCAGAGGGTCAGTCAGAATGAAAAAGTATTATTATTACCGTCTTATTTTAACATCTCTTCTGCCTAATTGGATAAACATGATTTACATTTCTACATGCACACATGGGGGTTTATTTGTGTGAAGAGCAGTGCTTTTATACTGACTTTTGTCCAAAATGAATTTCTAAATGGTCTTGCTTATTTGTGTTATTTACATAACAGCCTATAGATGCGAAAGTAGGCTTCGATGCTCTTCGGTTAATGAGGCGTTGAGGAGATGAAAGACACATTTATATGGAAAGTGTGGGGCTGCAAATACCTCTGGTGAGGTGCCATTTTCCATATGTTTCTCCAGAAAACTTGCTGCAGCTGCATGTGTACTTAATCACCTTTATGTTGTTTGGACAGCTGATGTGTTCTCTATTGTCTTCATTCAGTTTCTCCTATACCAGCCTTTAAAGCAACAGGAGCACTGTAGCACTTTTGAGTAGGAATGGTTCTGGTTCTTCTGTTCTGGCAGTTCATGTTCTTATTGCTGTTAAATATTTTCATTCTCGCTCCAATGTTTCGTTTCATCCTGTTTTTATTTTGCTGGTCTCGTGTCTTGTGCGCGTTGTCTTCAGTTTTGCTTCCCCTTGTCTCGTTAGCTAGATTGTGTTCACCTCTGTCTTGTTTTCCCAGCTGTGTCTCCTCTCCCTGACAGCTGTGTCCCTCGTTCTTGTGTGATCTCTAAGAAGAGTTACAGTTTTGGATTATTTGCTTCTAACCTGCATTTCTTTTTCTTGTAAAAGCTCAGCAATAAGTCTCCTTTTGAGTTTACATCCAGTCTTCGGAGTCCCGCATGTTGGGTCCATCTCCTGCCTGTCATACAGCCAACCTTGACAGTATGGAGGTGGGAGACCTCTTTGGTGTATATGTCAAATAGATGGCTGATCACATAGTGAATTCTTTATGCAGTGACAGTTCACTTTTGGCCTTTTGCTCTAGAAAGGCTTTTTATTCTGAAACAATGTCAGGTTGTATTTTTTTTCTTTTCAAGTCTGTGGAGTGCTGCCAGTGTGTCCTGTCCCATTCTGGGATTTCACTGGAATCTTAGAAGCAATGACCTCCAACTGGCATTGGGTCAGCTTGCAGTCAAGTGTGAAGCAGCTGAGATATAGCTCAGTAGCTATCAAGTAATATTTATCAGTCAGAAAGGAGTGGAGTGCCCACTCCAGGCTGGGAATGAGTCGCTGTCCCAAGTAGAGGGGTTTAAGTATGTCAAGGTCTTGTTCCTGAGGGAGGGGAGAGTGGAACAGGAGACTGATTGGTGCGGCATCTGCAGTAATACAGATTCGTGCCAATTTGTTGTGGTAAAGTGAGAGCTGAGTGTTAAAATAAACTGGTCAGTTTATCAGTTGACCAACATTCCTACTTTTACCTTTACAATAGGATTTAAGCAGCAGAAATGAGCTTCTTCTGAATGGTATTGCTCCCTTAGAGATAGGGTAAGGAGCTTGATTATTTACACAATAATGTTTCAAAATGAAAATTGCATAGTTTTGATGCCATTCTGCCTCCCATTTACACAAGTGAAACGGATCCTTTTTGGAAACGGGCACCAGAGTTTTGATGTGTTTCTGAAACACTCCGGCCTCCATTTCCGTGCGAACAGATGAAAACAATGCTTTTTGGAAACGGGGGCACTCGCTCATGCGCGCTATGTTTGCGGCTCCTATATCCACACCACCAACCTGTGGCTTGGCAGCATTTTCAGTGTCTCGCGTTTCCATGTAAACAGAGATCATTTCCGAAACATCTCCATGTAAACGTGTCACTTTTCGGAAACGACAATGGCAAAACAATACCGTTTCCACTGGAAACATTTTTGTGTAAACAGGGCCTCAGAGTAGAGCCACTACTACTTTGAGACACTACTAGTAAATGAATAGGATGCCTCCTAGGTAAGGGCTCTTTAACTCTGAGAAGGGGGAGACCTGGAGAGAAGACCTAGCACACGCTAAAGAGATTAATGCCACTTTTAGAAATGGCTACACAGTAGCCAACACAGACATTTTTTTGCGTGCAGTCTAACAGAATCCAGAGGAACCTTGTCAGATACAAAGGACATGATTGAACTTTCGGGCCGCCTTGTTGAGGAGGTCATCAATTGTAATGGAAAACAAATTAAATCGAGAGCAGAGTCGAGTTAAGTTACATAGGTACTAGTTGAAAAGAGGCATTAGTTTCTTGTCTGACTTGAAAACACTTTGGCATCCCCCAAGAAAGGCTTTAGAAGGTGGCTATAGAGAGAAAAGAAATGGACTGATGGATGGTATCTTA
Organism: Apistogramma diplotaenia; assembly: GCA_015052665.1. Lineage (NCBI taxonomy): Eukaryota > Metazoa > Chordata > Actinopteri > Cichliformes > Cichlidae > Apistogramma > Apistogramma diplotaenia. The sequence goes on along the minus strand of VOQJ01024395.1, from coordinate 16,859 downwards.
CAAATTTTGAGGTTTATCTGCTATTGTATCATTTTATATTGCTGGCACCAGCCAGTAACATAGTAAAAGCAAGGAGTCCAAATAAAATTGCACAATTCAGTAAAAATATATATTTTGTAGCCATGATGGGAAAAGGTTTCAAGCCTCAGTGAAGTGGTTATTATAATTTAAATCCTGATGATTGGTTTTCAAAGTAGTTTATAACATTTGTTGTTGAAATGGCATTAAAACTTTGTCAACATTATTTTAATGGTGGTGTTTGATTAGGAAAGATATTGGCCATTCTGGAGTGAATAAGCAAGCTAAGAAAAAAATACTTTTTAGCTACATTATTATGTACATTCACAAATATTTCAGATGATAATATGAAAATGGTCCATTGATTCTCCACAGTTATGTTTCAGACAACTTACAGATTTGAAATGATTTAGAATTGACGAGCATAGAGTTTGGCATTTGCTGTGGTGGTGAAGGGATTGAAACACCAGGTACTGAAATATCAGGGGAAGTGATGGGAAATGTACACCTTAAGCTGCCAAACATTGTCTATCAGTGTTTGGGATACAATCTGAGGAGGGAGTTTGGGGGCCAGGTCAATGAAACGATCCTTTTCCTGGTGGTTTTTGCCATGTTGCAGGATGCTTTCCATACCGATCAGCTGCTACATGAATTTGCTGAGCAGTTTTGGACAGCTCCGGCAGATGGGCGCAGGCAGTCGGGGAGGTCAGATGGTGGTCAGTGTGACAAACGTTATGGTTAAATTGATGCCATAACTTTTCATTGTGTGCGATTTACTAGATTCTATGTCTTCATTTTGACTAACATATTTTACCCAAACATATGTCAAAGTCCACCTTGAACCTTTAACTCTTGTCACATGAAATCAATACAGCACAAGCATTGATTAGGAATGTACATCAGTGAGGTCAATTTCACCTCCTTAGCTAATGTTAAGGAGAAGTGAATTTTAAAAGAACACATTACATATTAATCTGAACATTTGCAGTTAAAGGTGACCACTGTGGGACCGGCTGTATATAAACACAGGGCAGCATACAGTAATTTTTTCTGAGTTTAAGTGAGACCGCGAGGCACAGAACATCCTCAAGGCCAGTGGGGATAATGGAGATACACGGCCCAGGAGAAAATTTAAGAATGTAGCTCGAGGCGGCTCATATGTTGTAAATCTTACAAGAGGGGGGACTGCACAGATATTTGAGTCATTTAATGAGACGATGCTGTGCAGTGTTTGATCTGGGGAACAGAGACATCCACAGTGCAAGCTGATGTAATGCATTATCCAAGGTGAGGTCGTCTCACCTGCACTCACACTAAGTCAGTATCAATGGAGGAGGGGACAGTCTATGACATCTTAGCTGTGTGTCCTTCACCATTGTTTTCAAGCTGACCGCACCATCTGTCACTGTGGAAAACACTAATACAGTTCAGTGACGGAAACACTGCTGCATGTCACCATCATGTCGTCTTTGCTTTTGCTCCTTTTCATTTGTTGACCCTAAACGTCCGCATATTTTGACACTAAGCAAAGTGCACAACCCTGTCCAGAAACCGTGACTAAACCTTAAACTTTGCTGGTTACACTAACACTTTAATGAGGCAAATTATTTTGGTTCATTGAAATGTCAAATCATGAAGAGGGACAAACCCATTTACATGTCCCATGCCCTGGCAAGGTAAATATCCTTGGCTTTAACTTGACAGGGTCAGCCTGCTTTGGCTTTGTCTTCTCTTGGGACATCATTAAATTTCTGTTTCCAGCACCTGAGCCTCTTTAAGGAATCTGATCACGTTCCTCCCTATCTCCCTCAGCTATAATGTGATGTCCTCTTTCCATGTCCTGGGTCAATTTATAAAACATAAAGTTTTTTCTTACTCCTAAGACTGGTCACTTTTTATTCAGGCATCATGGAACTCAGGCTGTGTTGGAAGGCCAGCTGAGCAGACCTTTTAAAATCGTTCATGGCCTAGTTTGTGCTAAACTATAGAAAGCTGTATTAAAAATGATCACAGTGAAGTACTGTTCTTCACAAAACCAAACAGATCAAAACCGACCTTCCCAGCCAGCATGCATGTGTGGGTCCCACGTGGATTTTATTGTGGGCTACATGGGAAATGAGTGGGTACAGGATTTATCTGAGCTAACAGCATGGGGCCCATGTGGTTTACTTGCTACTGTATCTCCTGAAGTCTGAGGAAGGGAGTGACGCCTGAAACGTTACTTCTTCTGAAACCCCATGGAATAAAGATCCACTACCAAAGGAGCTTTAAGGTGTGCGGACTCTTTTTTCCTTTTTATAACCTAAAATGGGACCCAAATTGTTGACCCATTTGGGCTAAATGTGGGCCCTATTCAGCATTAATGTGCAATAACTGGGAATGGGATAGAAATGCGGAACATTATGTGGGACCCATGTGGTTTTAGTGTAATGTTTTAGTTCCCATGATGCACTAAATGTTTCTTTTCGTTCACCTCTTTTTACTCTGTTTATACCCCGCTCTGCATTTAATCATTACTTATTATTAATCCCTCTCTCTCTTCCACAGCATGTCTTTTGTCCTGTCTCTCTCTCTCCTCAGCCCCAACTGGTTGCAGCAGATGACTGCCCCTCCCTGAGCCGAGTTCTGCTGGAGGTTTCTTCCTGTTAAAAGGGAGTTTTTCCTTTCCACTGTCGCCAAGTGCTTGTCATAGGGGGTCGTTTTGACTGTTTTTCTCCGGTTTTCTGTATAAGTACTGTAGAGTCTTTACCTTACAAAATAAAGCACCTTGAGGCAACTATTTTTTGTGATTTGGCACTGTATAAATATAATATAATATAATATAATATAATATAATATAATATAATATAATATAATATAATATAATATAATATAATATAATATGTTCACACTTGTACTGCTTCCAAAAGAAAAAAGACAAGACTTTTTACTGATGTGCTGAACTACAACAAGAAAACTGTAACAAGGCAGAAATTATTAGCCCTTCTCTGTTTTCTTTATTTCCAGGACAAGTCTCACCATTCAATCAGCTTTAAAACACCACCAGTACTTCCAGTTAATTTTAAACCACACTTGAGTATTCGATCAGCTCTAAACCTTACATGAGGAATGCTGGTTTGCAGGGCCAGTGGCTCTTGAATACTTGGACTACTGTGACTTTTTTGGTAAGAAGCAAATTCAGCATTCAAAGCAGAAAAGAATGAAATTGGTCTGCACCTCAGAAAGAGGACGGATGCTAATGTTAAGATACCCAGCCACTTTCAAATATTTCATGCTGTGTAAAAAAGCTATATGATGCACAATTGCAAAGCATCAGGAAGCAAATTATGCTGTGAACAAATCTGGGCACGGCCATAAGAGCAAGATTACCAAAACTCTGAAGAGAAAAATAACCCTCAGATGTCAGCAAAGATCTTCAGTTTCTGCCAAGGCGATTGTTGCTCAGCTATCCTCTGCTGGAGTTGATGTGCCAAGGTAGACAATTGTAGAAGCTTTTCACCATGGAGTAGTTCAAGGTCACCATCCAAGATAAACTATTTTCCTGCAAAACGTCCATGCCTGACTAAAGTTTCCCAATGAACATTTAAAACGCGGTTAGTCACTACAATTAATATGATCTCTGTGCCTGGCTCATTTACTGACTCCAATATGACACTAGGCTTCCAGAGGACCAGGGTTGCCACTTAAAATAATCCTTTAATGCTTTTTTTTTTTTAAACCAGTACTGAGTATTGTTCTAGCTACACTTTGATAGCCTAAAGTTTTGTATGTCTTCTAACATTTTTGTGATCTGTTTTGAATGTGCACCATCATGTCATGTCATAATTTTAGGGCTGCAACTAACTATTATTTTAGTAATCTATCAATTATTCTGACAATTAATTGGATAAAAATTGGCATATTCTGGAGATTTTGCATTGAACCATTTACATCTTTTTATACAATATCAAAAATATATTTAAAAAATGCAAATGAATAAAGAATTCAATTAATTTTTTAATAAGCATAAACATTTTATTGCCTAAAATGCAATAACATAGCATTCCTTCAGTGAATTTGAACCAGCTGAAGCTAAAACTTTGACACTTGAGGAGTTTCGGGTTAAAGATAATTGGTGATTTTATCTTAAATTCCAAAATGTATATATATTTTGTACAGTTTTGGCCTAATTACTGCTCTGAATATGTTGTTTTGTTTTTCTGAGTCTGTATATTCTGTTTGAGTCTGTATATTCCAGTTAATGGTTAATCTATAACTGACTTAGATGATGATTATTTCAGTAACAAATTCATCACGATTAATCCGTGCTTCATTTGTAGAAATACTTGAATATGATTAGTGAACTGAATTAAATCAGACCAAAGTGAACATTATTCCAAAACTGTTCAACTATTCAAAAACGTCTTATTCATGATCAATTGAGGAAAACAGCTATATTTATAACATTTTCTTCTCCCCTGCTATCTGTTTTTTCATCTGAGTGTTTATGTGATAATATATCTAAATGTAACATTATTTTCCGTCAATACTGCAATACAGCATAAAAATTTGTAAAAAATCGAACATTTCTGAATTTTATATCTCTTAAAAAAACTTTACCACCTTTTATTTATTACGTATAACCCTACATTAAAATAATACCAATGTTCATTTTTACTCTGTTGGCAGTTACCTTGCAGTAGAGGTTGATGAATTGAAATAGGTAGTTTACACATCCGCTGTAGAAAATAGTTCCAAAACACATTTGAATAAGAAACAGATTTATGTATTTATTTAATTGCGCACTTTTGTTACAATACATTTTTAAGGCGATGTGGCGCTCCTAACAATAATGTTGTGTTACTTGGAAAACAAAACTGGTATCTGCGGATGGATATGCATTTTCAAAATCAAACAGGTTCTTCGGTCAGCTGGCGCAGAGTCTGCAGCTACTTTGAATGTCCTTCCCCGGAAACGCAGTAAGTACATTTCTTCTGTCTGTTTCTCTGTTTCACCTGTATTGTATCAAATTTTAAAGACAGATTGTAAATCGACATTTAAAACATTTGGTGCTTCTTCATAGTTCGGATTACGGGAGTACCCGTGCATGAATGTAAGTTGCTAGCAGAGGTCGAGCTTAACAACCCTTTATTTATCACGGGCCTGCCGGTGGCCCATTTCACAAGTGCTCTTTTGTGCTAGAGAGAAACTTCAAAAGTAAATAAAATTGATTGAATTGAATTGAAATTACTGCTCTCTGAAGCCACTCAAAAAACTCTGCTCCTCCTGATTTGACCATCTCACATAACAATAACTCCTAAACCATTTGGCCTAGAATGAAAATTCAAACGGTTCCTGAAAGATAAGAAAACGAGCCACGCGCTTTACAATATTCAGTTTATTATGTAACACAAAGCATTCAAAAGCTCTAATTTGACTCTTTCTGTCTTCCTAGTTGTCATTTTAGCTGCTCTCACTCGTCTCTTCACCCATTTGGTTTCCCTTACTTTATCTCTTCCCCCTACTTTAATCCCTCTGGGCTTAAAGGAACAACATATAAGTAAGAATGGAAAACTATTCAAGAGGAAATGATACAACTTGTTAGATTAACTATAGATCTTGTAACATTCTTACTAAAATCCTCATAGTTAAATGGCTCACATGATTCCAGCCTTTGCTGAGCTGGCAGTTTTTAAACACTCCCTCTTGGAGGATCCTGCCAAAATTGGCAATAAAAGAAAGAAAGAACTTGATGAAGTAATAAATGTGGCAAATATTTCACACA
>VOQJ01024383.1:0-11030 GCA_015052665.1 Apistogramma diplotaenia | reverse complement strand
AATTATGAAGGAAGAGGAGAATAAAAAAAGAAACAAGCGAGGACAAAAAAAAAAAAAAGCATCTTGAAGAACAATGACGTAACAAACTCACCTCTTTAGACTTCAGATGCTCGGTCAGCAGCTGTTCATTCTCCAGCTTGTGTTCCTCTATTAAAGTGACCACCTCCGTTTCATCCCGACTGTGTTTAACCTTTTCTACCACTTCAAGGTAGGAAAACACTTTGACAACCTCTTCAGAGTGCTCTTTGTCTTCATAAGCAACCTGGACCTCTTTCCACCCTTTTGTTACATATTTGCTGATCAAGGCAATAGCTGAAAACACAATGAGACGGACATCACATTCCATCAGCCACTAAAGAGAAATTCAATGAAAAGGTGCACTGTGCAAATTAAAATTCTGCACAGTGAGTTTATAAATATGAAATTGGAAAGAAAACAGATGGATAACCATGGATCCATTATAATAATATAAACACTTTACATTTGTTTTAGACTGGTCTAGGAGTCCATTTGTTTCCTGAAACCAGTTTAGGCACCACTATATGCCCATTTAATGGCCCAAAATGTTCAGACATCACTTACTGAAATAATTAGCTGAATTACACTGTTTGCCCCTCCCGTGTCAACCTCTTTGAATAATGTGGATCTCCAGACTTACTGTCTTTAGCTGGTTTAGTGTGGGAGAGTCTGAGCAGATCCTGGTGTGACCAGCCGGCCCTCTTTTTACATTTGGTCACTGCAGCAGCTAGACTCATAGCATCTTGCTCATTGTACCAGTCAGACAGTGCTCTTCTCAGGGCACGCCCCCATATCCCACATTTCATGCCCTCTTTCAGTTCCTTCTTGAACTGGATGAAAGCAAACAGATGGGCAGGGTCGCGACAAACATCCTTCAGGGCTTTGAACGCTGCCTGTCTGGTGTTCAGCTCGGGGTGCTGGGAGCACAAAGCCAAGGCAAAAATGGAGGGCCCCAGTCTGACAGCTCGCCCATCCTGAGTGAACCTCTTTATCTCCTCCACAACCTCAGTACCTCGGCTCTCCTGCAGCATGGATTGCAGGGCTCCAGCATTCTCCACTCTGATACGCCCATCCTCTCTGGTGTTGTACAAGCCTCCCTCTGAGCCATAGCAGAGGAAGCGGCATAGCTTCGCCTTGTCACTGATCTCCCAAGAACCACCTGTTGAGTTCAGGGTGTGGTTGCTTCTGGTACTTCCTGATGTCTCCATTGAAATACTTGAGAAGGCCTGAAACAGAAAGTAATCAAAGAAAGTGATACTAACCTTTACAACGAAATGCCACTGACCATTATCGGGGAAATGAAACAGAAACACTGGCATACGGCCATACTGACGTGACTGTGCCAGAGTTAATTTCCCATTCAGTGTGCTACTGTGATGCACAACTACTAGAATAGAAATTATGCAGCTGCATTATTAAAATGCCACATATCTGAGCCCCTGCAACATCCTGTGGAGTTCGAGGCCATCCAGAAAGCAAGTGCATGCCCGACGTTAACTTCGCTAGCAATCACGACTTGCTCATTGCCTCAGAGTCCTGACAGAAATAGCTTAAAGCCGATTACAGAACATGATACACATAAGATAGAGGGGAGACACGCCGGTCCGTTAACAGGAGATGGGGAGAGAAGTTAAACACACGTAATTATTATGGTAGCTGCGGCGAGAGGTGCTAACTAGCTAGTCAGCCTTAGCTAAACCCCCCCGGAGGCGATTCAGATTTGCTAACTTAACTAGTGAAGCTAGCAAAGGAGGACACTGTGGGCAGGGCTAAGTAAGTTATCCGATTTTAATCATTTTTAAAATAAGGTCAGGTATCTGGCCAGTCACGTAGCAAATCACACCCAGCTTCAGCCTATCGTTTCCTCAGCTGTGACTTAGCTGCACAGTAATGTTTGCCGTCCGCACAAACTAACAAGTCCCCAAAATCTGAGACTGTCTCTGACCGGGACACCGGAAAGCACTTGGATACAGCTCATCCAGGACGAGCAGCTGACTACCAACATACGCTAGTGCAGTACAAAAACTTAACTGTGTGGGGTTTTCCTCCAAACACACACTGTCTGTGAGTTTAGACAAGTATGCTAAAAACGACGTGAGATAAATATACACTTACCACCCCGTATGTGCACAGTGGTCAAGTGTTGTTATGTAGCTAGATGCTGAGAGGCCCGCAGCCGTCAGTGAGATAACAGGGCGGTGCCGAGGTGGATGCCGGGATACGGAGTCAATACACACACGCACATAACTACATGTTTCTCGCCCTTTTTCGTTTACTTACATTAAAGAAAAGTAAGTTAGCTCAAGACTTTTGCACTGCACTGTTTCCCAGTTTTTAAAAAACAAGTAGTTATGATTTGCTAGAAAAATGGGAAACAGCTGCAGTGATTTATTGAAACATTCAAACATACTGTACGCAGAAATACAGTCAAAGGCAAAAAACAAACAAACAAACAAAAAACAATAAAGCAAAAAAACAAAAACAAAACAACAATTCTAATGAGAATGAAAGTCAATATTCTTCAGCACAGTCTGAACTCTCTGAGGCAGCTTTCTTGTCATTTCTTTCAGCAGTCTTCAGGAACAGTTCTCCAGGCCTCTTGAAGGTCATTCAAAGATCTTTGGATGTTTCTGCCTTTTGTTCTGTTCTCTCAACATGATCCCACACTGCCTCAACAATGTTGAGGTCCAGGCTCTGTGAGTCCATGACTGATAGTGTTCCACTGTGTGTTTTTCTATCCAGATATGCTTTCACTGAACACATTCTTCAGATGGTATTGTATGGTGGCTCAAAATCTGATATTTTCTGTGTTCACAGTTTCATCAGTTTTGACAAGCTCTCCAACACCACTGGCTGAAATGCAGCCCCATATCATGACAGACCCTCCACTATCTTTTGCTTCTGGTTGTACGATCTATGTTGCACTTCTACTGACAAGGATTGGAACCAAAATTTAATTTAATCAGACCTGCTGCGACTAATTTTCAGTCCAGTTCGTGGATACAAAATTATGTGTTTTACAGACAGGCTGGTCGTACCGAACTGTCTAAATGTAGTGGAAAATTCTTCTAGTGAAAAAGGTTCCCCATCTGAATGCATCCTTCACTCTGAGTCATCCTCCAGCTCTCCAATTGGAGATGGATTATTAAGGACAGCTGTAGCTTATTGCTCTGCTTATGGATGGTGGTTACAAGTATAGAAATAGATTTAATGTGTTTATACTAAGATGTTCATTGGGAGTGAACAGGAGGGACAGGATTAGAAATGACTATATCAGAGGGATAGCTCAGGTTGAGTAGTTTTGAGACAAAGTTAGAGAGACAAGGCTGAGGATATTGAATATGGAGCTGCCAGGCAGGAAGAAAAGAGGAAGACCACAGGGAAGAATCGTGCATGTAGTGAAGGAGGACATGCAGAGGATTGTCGTGACCGAGGAGGATGCGATGGAGGCAGATGAACCCATAAAGAGAGCACCTGAAAGAGGCAGACGTCAGTTAGAGCATGTTTAACAACTCTCTTTCTGTTACAGTTTGAGCCTGGTGTTAGTGGAGCAGCTCTGCTGTAACCTGTGGTGGTTCTGTGTCAATGTCACTACAGTCAAGTGTAGTTTGTATGACTATAACATGATTGTAGACATGCCTGACAACATTGGGGCTCCAAATGAAATAACAGGTAAAGTCCTGGGGATCTTCTCCCAGATCTGGACCAGGACATCACTGAGTTCCTGGACAGTCTGAGGTGTAAACTGGTGGTGTTGGATGGACCAGAACATAATGTCACCTAGGTGTTCTATTAGACTTAGGTCAGGTGAGCTTGGGGGCCACTCAGTAGTAGCAATTCCTTCATCGTCCAGGAACTGCCTGCATAGCTTCACCGCATGAGGCCGGGCATTGTCATGCACCAGGAGGAACCCAGGACCCACTGCACCAGCGTAGGGTGTGATGATGGGTCCAGTAATTTCACCCAGATATCTAATGGCAGTCAGGATGCTGTTGCCTAGCCTGTGGAGGTCTGTGTGTCCCTCCATGGATATGCCTCCCCAGACCATCATTGACCCACCAGCAAAATGCTCATGCTGAATGATGTCACATGCAGCATACCATTCTCCATGGCTTCTCCAGACCCTTTCATGTCTGTCACATGCCAATTGGGCTCCACAGTGCTGGGCAGTGAGCACAGGGCCCACTGGAGGACATTGGTCCCTCAGGTCACCCTTGTGAAGTCTGTTTATGATTGTTCAGTCAGAGACATTCTGACAGTGGCCTGTTGGAGGTCATTTTGTAGATCTGGCATTGCTTGTACTGTTCCTCTTTGCACAAAGGAGCACACAGTGGTTCTGATGATGGGTTGCGGACCTTCTACAGCCCTGTCCAGCTCTCCCAGAGTAACTGCCTGTCTCTTGGACTCTCTTCCATGCTCTTAAGACTGTGCTGGGAGACACAGCAAACCTTCTGGCAATGGCACGTATTGATGTGCCATCCTGGGGGATTTGGACTACCTGCGCAATGTCTGTAGGGTCCAGGTATCACCTCATGCTACCAGCAATGACATTGATCCCAACCATTTCCCCCATTGTCCTCAGATGCTATCACTGAACATTAGCACACAAGGTATAAAGAAGATCTATGTATCCTGTCCAACATGCACAACTGCTGTTTAGTGTTGACAGAGACAAGAGCTCATCATCATCCCACTTACTAATTAGACTAATTGGAGACATTATTATGTTTAGACATTTAACAGCATCTCAAAATTAATTGTAAAATGCATATTAAATAGTGAGAAGCATCACATCTAAAATCTGAGTAGTAAAAATTAAGAAACATCATACCTTTTTTTTTCCCTCTAAGCCAGCATTTCAATTAAGCTGCCGGCTCATAGTTCTTGCATTTTGTATCTCATTCTGTTCTCTGCTGCACGCCAGAACAAAAAGTATTGACCTGCCTGCACAGGTGGATCTCATAAAGTGTGTCTTCCTGTCGTGTTGGTCAGAACACACAGCAGCCCCTCACATGCACTTGTGTCCTTTTATTTATGCTCAACAGCACCGTAACATCAGTAGAAGTGTGATAGTAGGGTCTGAAAGTAAATGAACAAAGAAATAACATTTACAATAATTAAACTCAATACACAGATAGATATGAATACACCATCCACAGTTAACCAAACTCCAGCCAAGAGTTCCCAAATCCATAATATTCCACCTGTTTCTACTAATCCACTCCAGCTCTACAGGCATTTGGGAATTCGCATTCAAATACAATACAACACCGCCATCTAGTGGCTACACTGGTCAATAACATGTGGACGTGCCGCTCATGCCCCTCCACATACTGTACAACCCCTGGCAAAAAGTATGGAATCACCAGTCTTGGATGAGCACTCATTCAGACATTTCATGCTGTAAAACAAACTCAGATCAAAAACACGATACAATAATAAGGTCATTCCAAAGTGCAACTTGATGGCTAAGGTACAGTCTACACTATGAGGAATCAGCTTCAGAATAATAAGGGAAGGCGTTGTCATTAATTATCACGTGTCAAAGTGAACCGTATGTTTATCACACTATGAATGCCACCTACAACTCAGGATACTCATAACAAAGGCACATGAAAAAGGGCGAAGTAGTGGATAACGCACATCTGCAACAATGGCGCAATGGTAAGGTTTCTCCGTTACAGTCTGTATCCGGCACTCGGCCCCGGTGTTGTGCCGACATCCTCATGTCGGTCTCATGATTCACAAAGAACTGCTAGGTTCACATTAGAGTCATGAGTGTATCATTATTCCAAGTGCTGCATTTTAAATGGTGCTGGATTGTTTCTCTTTTGATGGTTTTAAATGTTGTCTTTGCAGAAAAGCAGGTTTCTGACAGGAAATCACCTAAAATACCTAATGGTTACACTGTGATTGTCATATAAAAACAAAACCAAATGCTTACAATATTTTGGTAAAAATTTGAATACAACATTTAAAAGCTGTAACTAGCAGACTTAGTGAACGCAGGTCAAACCATACACTAATTCTTTAGAGCTCAGTTATAAGTGATTAGGAACAACTTTTGGGTTTCCAGTGTGCATGAGGATTTAACGTTTGAGTTTCACAGTAAGAGTTTTATTATTCATAGACTTCAGTTCTCTTTCCTGCAGACTTGAGGGTAAGTAACAACAAATTTCAAGCTTTACTGCACATTATATTACAGCAGAGTCTTGTTTAGGCTTTATGTGGGTTTCTTTTGACCTCTAAAGTGACTTTTCTTTTGGTCTTTTACACCTCTTTAAACAGAAGGCCTTGAGGATGAATTCGTCCTTGATGCGAACCAGCCAAGAAATGTTCATTGCATCATGGAAAGTGGAACTGGAGATAAACCTCTGTGCAGAGGAGGGTTACTTAAAACATTAAATCAATGTTACAGCCATATCACATTCAAGTTTTACTATAATGCAGTTTTAATGTGTAAAAAGATGCACTAAGAAAGACAATATAATCCAACCTTGTAAAATTCCTCGATGCCCTCAGCACCGTCTTCAGGTGTTCTGTGGTAGGACACGGGCCACTCCCCCAGCACTGACTAATAAAGTCTCTACGTGTCCTCACCTGAATTCCACTAATATACTTTAGCTGTATGTTACACTAATTCATACAGTTTGGTAATTAAAAACGTGAACATCCATATCAGTGATAAATTCCTGCAGTGTGAGCTCAGTTTAATTAAAGCTGCAAGCAGTGATGAGGGGGCCCTGGCATCTGGGCACATGTCAAGGCGGATCCTTCTCAGGTGTTGTCATTCAGCTCCTTTGGCCTTTATGTGGGGATAGTGAGCGCGCACATTATTTACGTCGCTCCATATAAATTCTTGCTTGATTCTGTAGGGGGCGCTCTCGTGCCATTTGCCACTTTTTCTGCGTTGACGCATTTATGCTTGGTAAATAAATAAGAGACTCAAATTCAAGGTTTTTCAGCCAGCCAATTAAACAAAACCCAAACCTGGAGCATCACATCAGTGTTTAATCTACAAAACCTCCGACTACTGTTGATGGTCCACTCGGCTAGATGCTCTCTTTGGTCCCACAGGAATGAACACTCTATGATAAAATATGAGGCCTGAACATAATGGTAAATGGACCCAAAATTACACTTTAAATTGAAAACGGACTTCCTGTTAGGTTTCGGGAATGGCTCCAGGAGACTTTTGTGCAAGTCTTGGGATGTTCATCTGTTACACAGATGAAGCATGGCTCCGGCAATAATTATTTTTTCTAGGTGGCGCTGTGGAGTCATTTAGCCATATTCAACAAACAGAGCAATAAAACTTGAAAACATCCGTCAGGATGCAGGTGTTTGCCACATTTCATGACTTTTTGAGCTTCCTGTTTCAGGGACGCTGGTACTTCCCGTCACCGCTATAAATAGCAGAATAAGATTGTGGTCTAACACTTACTGTAATTTTTGACATAATATAAAGATTTTTAGTCTGCTGAGCATCAAAACCTCCCTATCTAAACTTTCAGGGATCTCATTTATTCATCCATGATTTATTTTCTTTAACCTGCCTCGTGAAGACTTTGACAGATCTGTGTTCTTCCAATGAAAACAGGTTTGCCACATAAACTAAAAATATTAAATTTTGCCCCTCAGAGGTGTGTAATATTGAATCATTTTTCCACAAAAAATTAATTCCCATGTTTAACAGTCTCTTTTTCTGAATGCATTTAATAGGCAGAAACGTGATTTACTCTTGTTGAAAAAGACCAGGCGCACACCATCATTTTCTGATAAAGCTTTTAGTCTTGAAGGACGTAACAAAAACAGTCAGCTTCCTGAGACGGCATACTTGAAGCACTTTATGTAAATACATCTGAGGTGAGCCCTTCTTTTCCTGTTCTGCAAGCACAGTTTCAAACAGGCACACAGTTAGTATAAAAATACCGATCATTGTAACCTGTACAGAACTTATTTTTCTCTTTTTTTTCCGGTTGAACCCAGTTATATGATGGCTCAAAGTATCTCTTAGGAAAATGTAATGTGTGACTGATAATAATTCTTATTATCTGAACAGGGTATAAAGATATGTGCATCCTGCAACAGTTTCCTGTTGACATAGACAAACTCAGCATCTTCCTGCTCACATTAGACTGATCAGAGATAATATTCATTTAACAGGAACTCAAAATGTCTCATAAAAAAGGCATTTAAAAGTTACAAAGAAACATTTTCCAACAAAGTGAAATACAAAAATGACTTTTTACATGATTCAAAAAGAATTAAGAGCTTCTAGGTTCACATTACAGTTATAAAATGTATCATCATTCCAACTGCAATGTTGGGGGATTGTTTCACTTTCGATGCCTTTAAATGCTCTGAGTCTTTGCAGAAAAGCAGGTCACTGACAGGAAATCACCCTGAAGCGTTAAATACTGGTTACACTGTGATACAAAAGCTAGATCCCTGCAATATTTTGGTAAAAAAAATGTGATAGTGAACCATTTAAAAAGTAACTACAGATTTAATGAAGGCACGACAACCCATTTAGAGGTCAGCTATAAATGATTGAGGACAACTTTTGGGTTTCCAGTGTGCAGAAGGATTTAACGTCGATTTGAACAATTTTGTGAGCATATTTATTCATAGACTTCAGTTCTCTTTCCAGCAGACATTTTTATACATCGTCAACCTCACAGCATAATTGCCCAAGTCAGTTTGGTCAAAACATGACTTGGACAATTATGCTATGAAGCTAATGATATGAGGGTAAATAAGAGCAAATTTCAAGGTTTGCTGCACATTAAATTACAGCACAGTTTTGTTTAGGCTTTATGTGGGTTCTTCTGACCTCTAAAGTGATTTATTTTGGTCTTTTACACCTCTTTCAACAGAAGACCGTAGGGGCGAATGGCCCGTTCTGCCATCTTCTTTTTCTGTTTATCCGATAACTTATCATCTATTTCAACCAGCCAGTAGTCCTCCTTTGTCCTCTTGCATATCTTTCTGTACTTGGGGTTGATCCGATTCTGCAGAATCACCTTGTACTGCTTCCCATTCCTCTTGGATGTGAAACGTTTGGAGTACCCGAGGGCCACCTTGATGTCAGGTGTAGAATAAATCCCTGTGCCATAGACTTTACCATCACCTGGCTGTTAAAGTAAAAATGAAAGTAAGAATTAGACATTGATTTATTAAGAAAAATATAAAGACACGGTTCATTTATAATAATTTTAACTTATCTTCATACAGTTTCATCACCTGTATTTATAGAAATACAATCTTTCTGACAGTAAATCACATTTCTATTCTATAGCACAGGAAACGATCACACCGCAGTCTTTGCCAACAGAGATTATGCTTTTATATTCTACAAATCGATTTGAAAGCCCAAAGCAGACTATTTTATTTGTCTTTTAAGGCAGAAAACATCAGGGTGGGGAAAGCAAAAACATAAAAACAAAACATTTTTAGAAAGAAAATACAACTAACTTCTAACCATGAAAATCCAAAGGAAAATACACACTTATGACCTGCTTCACTAGCCTATACTGTCATGTTTGCTGCTGTGGCTGGCAAGGCAGGACCCCAACGCAGGACTTCACAGAAATGGAGCTTAGTTTTAACTTAAAACTTTTATTCCAACCACTTGACTTAGACATGACTTGACATGGAGCATAAACATAAGCACACTAGAAACATAAAGCCGTAAGCAGAACAGTGACTACTTCACTGATCACACATAGACGAGGACGCGACACCAACCAGAGCAAAACACAGGCACTAAACACACAGAGGGATGATTAGGGAACGAGTCATAGGTGGAGAGCACGGCTAAACATAATTACTCAGACAAGGCAAAGGGAAGCAAAACTAAACATACACAGGGTCAAAGGCAACATTAAACAGGAAGTAACCTAATATACGCAAACTTAACACGGCACTCATAGACTTAACACAGGGAATCTGAAGGAAGAATCTATGACAGAAATCAAAAATACACAAGGAAACATAGGACGTTGAACTAAACCTAAGACGTGAGACAAGGGCTAAGACATAAGAATTAACAGACACAGGAACAATGACAGAACAGGGGAAACGAGCAAAAACCAAAACACAGACTTGACTCAAAAAGGGATAAACACCAAAAGATATGAGGCCACAAACAGATAAACACGTGACAAGGATGCCAGACGAGTCACAACACTGGGAATGAACATAATAGAAAAACACCAGGGGCCAGAGACATGACAAAAAGGCATAACACCGGGGAAGAGCAACATGAGGGAGACACAGGACAGGGAAATCAGAATGAACCACCAACAACTAAAAACAATAGTTAACTAAGAAACTAAGCTACAAGAAAACCAGAGAATCAACAGCAACACAATACAGAGCTAATGCAAAGAACATAACACGCTGGGCATATAACAGAAACGCTGACATATACAGGAGAACGGCGTACCAGGTCTGTTCTTTAAAAGGAACTTATTTTGTGTGTGTGTGTGTTTAACTGCCATGATTATTATATCAGTATCCTGATATGTTTGTTTTTTGTTTGCATAAATTTTTGTATATTGTTTTCTATGAACTGAGCTTGATGTTTCATGTTAACACTGCACAGGAGCCACTGAAGTATGTTTACACGCACATTTGTTCCTATGGGGACGTGTTTAGAGGATACACACTTCTGTTAGATGGGAAGAAAGCAGGCGAAGCGCGGGAGAGGCCCGAAGTCCGCTACAAGTTTAAGCTTTATTTAAGAAGGCATAAGGATGCATTGTTTTTCTTTTTTGAAGATTTTTTTTTGATGTACTAAAAGACCCACTTCCTCTTGGTTATGTGCAGCCAGCGAGGTATGTTCGTTGTGTGTTTAATTGAATATCGCACGTTCGTAGTTTTAGCGAATGCCGTCCCTATGATGTAATGTACACTTATTTTGTATAATATCATACATTTGCATAGTTCGACGGTGGATTTGTCGAGGATGACTGTTGAGGAGAGAATAAATCCATCAGTTACTGAAG
>VOQJ01024370.1:27993-39367 GCA_015052665.1 Apistogramma diplotaenia | reverse complement strand
TTCTTCTTCTTCTCTTTCTCCTTCTTTTCCTTGTCCTTCCTCCCCCCCTCCCGCTGCGTTTTTTTTTTTGCCTCCATCAGCTAACAAGCTCCCTTCTTCTCTTCTGAGTGCACATCCTATATTGTCCCCATTAACTCCCATTGAAGTAAATGGCCCAAGAGAGATCTTGATGTTGATGGGGCTGTGATAAATTGATGAATTTCTCTCTTATCATTGCTGAATGTTACTCAAACTTCTGCTATATGTGAGAGGGAACCTCCTTCTAGAAAAGCTTTTAATTATAAGTACCAGTGGAGTATTAGTCATGCCTCAGCTGAGCTTGTCTGCCCAAAATCCATTACCTATGCCTGAGGAGGCCTTGTTAGTTCACAATTGATTGCATAATTACACAACATTATGATACATTGGCCTCATCTTGTGGTAATCACAGTAATTAGGGAAATAATGTCTACATGAGGTCTACATGGGCAGGGAGGCAGAAGATCCACAACTGTGGAAAACAAAAGAGCCCGGAACAGTTGCTCTAGCATCCACCTTAAATGTCCTTCAAAGTACACACATGAATGTGTGCAGACACACACACACACACACACATATGTATATTTATATAGACTGCTCTAAAATGTCAGTCAGGAAGTTGTGACTGCATCGCTGATGTGTTGTCTCACTCAAACTGAGGGGAAGCGAGTGCACACAGAGCATGAGTAATGAAACGCTTCACACTCATTTGGCTTTTGCACTTCAAATGAGATTGGCACGGTGCAGCGTCTAAAACACAACCATTAGATCTATAATGACTCCGCAGCCTACTCCCCATGGACTGACTACGCGTGCACACAAATACACACACACCAACACGCAGAGCCCTTCCAACCCCCAAATAGTCTATGTATTATGCATTCCACCCATCTGCCACTTTGTGAGCACTCTCTCCCAAGGGGAGAGAGGGGAGGAGAAGAGAGGGAGGCACTCACAGCTGGATAGAGGAAAGAGATCGGGCTCTTCCACCTTCTCTCCCTCTCGCTCCCAGATCTCCGTCAGGTTATGAGCTGCTGGAATGTGAGGGGCTCACCTGTGTTTGGGCTACAGACAGGTATGAGCATATGGCTCTGGCATATAAGTGATTTATAGATGTCCACGTCTTTTCTCTGTACATGTGTGTGTTGATAGAGGTTAGTGTTTACCACTGGAAGATGCGCACGGCCCAGCAGGAGGTGTAAGCTGACCATCTGTAACCACAAGACTCAAAATATCTGAGAGGCTTCAGTGTTACACATTTATATTCATGTGCAGAAAACCATCAAAGAAATCTGAATCTGTGTGAGAGACAGCGGGAAAGACGAGCGAGATTCCTGTGTGCGTGCGTGCATGTGCGCGTGTGTGTAAAGGGATCAAAGAAGATGGCGACAAAGTAGGGAAACAATTATCACCATGATCAGATTCACAGGCTTTAAAATTTCCCACTTTTTGGACACGCTGCACTGGTATGCACAAAAGCGTGTCTATTATCCCCCAAATGATTGCTCAAGAATCACAAGGCTTCTGCTTTTTTAAGTCAGTGTTAGCTGGCAAACTGACTGACAAAACAAGTTTAACTGCAGAGTGAGCTGGAGGCGAAAGAGCGGCAGTTTAAATAGCGCGTCTTTGTCTCACAGCTGCCAAACATTCACCCTGACCCAAACCAAACTGCAACCCCATGATCCTCATCTGCCCTATTACATCCCTCAGCTGTTTCCTCTTCACTGCTCTGTGTGTGCAAATGTGCGTGTTTTTGCCCAGAGAAAACAGAGGCTCCATTGTCACCTCGCAGTCTGATGCAGCTGTGCGGCTTCAGATGTTTTTACACAAAGGATGAAATGATAGATGAGTGAAATGAAGAGAGAAAATGATGGAGAGATGGCAGAAAAAAAAAAGATTGTGTGAATTTGACAAAAGTGCCTTGTTAGTTTACGTATCTGAGGTTCATCCACAGGATGGTTGTTACACCATTTGCAGCAAAAACAACCCCCCCCCCCCCATGTTTTTGATCAAGTAATGAGATCTTGTGTCAGGCTAAAACAGGACAGAAAAACCTTTGATGGCAGGTGTGTTACTCGCCATAGAAGTTCTATATTTTTCAGTTTTTGCTTTGATCTAAAGTCTCTTTAAACTAAAATGCAGACATCCTGATGAAGACGCACTGAACAGAAACATATTTTATGGACATGCAGAGGTAGAAGAAATATTCACATCCCTGTGAAAACTGTTTTATCTATCAGTGTACTGCATTTTGGGACATATTTCATTCAACATGTTAGATAACCAGCAGTCACTTTATTATAAAGAGATGGACTGAAGTCATTTGAATATTGAAGTCATCTAAAGAGAAGCTACTTTATCTGTACTGCATATTTTTAAATAGGCTGATCAATGCCATGCCATACTATTTCTGATACATAATTCAAACAAATAGCATTATAGCAACAACAAAACAAAAACTAAAGTAAATGCACTTCATAGCTGTACTGGTGCAGCGTCAGGGTCACTCTCCCCGGGGAGGGAGCACAGTCAGACAGACAGACAGGAAGGGAAAGCAAGTTTTTTATATTGGTTTTAATGCTAGCGTCGGTCAGTCAATACACATCAACAGACTGGGCAGGGATAAAGAGACCGAGGCTGAGAATGTAAGGAGAGAAGCATCAGCGTGATAATCTGCCACTCTGGCCTCCATTAAAGGAATTCCCTCTCGCTGATCTGAGTTCTCTGATGACGCTACATTTCTCTCCAGCATTTTAAAAAGATAAACTGACCCCACGATAAGGGTTCTTGCTTTCTCCACTCTGACACTTTCTGAATTAAGGCACCTGAAACCACCCTCAGCCTCATTTGCCTTTTTGTAACTGTGGAGCGAGTGAGCAGATACAGAATGGTCCGATAAGGCCAACTCAGGTAAAACACAACATGAGTTGGGCCTGGGAGAGAAACAGCTATCAAAAAGGCTATTAAAGGATTCGGTTTCCACTTGCATTACGAGAGGCTTTGATAGCTGGATTTTATCTGCTTTGTTATCGTCTCACATCAGGAATACAAACACACACACACACACACCTGCAGGCCCCTCTTACCTTTGCCACACATCCAGGAATCAGGTGTGTGGGGCTTTTGTGTGTGTGTGCTGTGGTGGCCGACACAAAGAATGAGCCGGGGATAATTTATTATAATGTTGTGTATAGTGAAGTGGTGGAATGTGACTAGGTCCAAATTTGGGCTACTTGTTCATTTCATGTGCTTTTGCAGACTGCTGGTTGACTGCATTTCAGACCAAAACACTGTCATTTTTACTTCACAGCGTTACCAATTTCACTGTGTGGCAAGTTTCTTTAAAAAAAAAAAAGTCTGATCCCATCTCATTGTAACTCTGCTATATGAGACTCATGTGTCTCAAAATGAAGTGCACAACAACACCCTGCAGCTAAAGGACTCAGGTATTCGGGTTTTGCTGCTGCACATTGACATTTGTAAAATAGCTTAAAAATAAGTGATAATATTTTTATAATAAAGAGTTCTGCATGCGTGTGTGCCTGCACGTGTGTGTGCGTGCGCTGCAAACATGAAATTCTTCGTGAGATTTTGAATTCAGGAGTTTCATTTTACACTGACACTTGCTTTAAAAAAAAATGCACGAGTGTGTGAGTAATCTGATATTAGGTCTTTTATGCTTTGCAACAATGCGAGCTGTCAAGACTTACACATTCTGCCACACTCACGCATGCACACACAGGTGTATTATGGTGAGTGGTGCAAACTGCTGAATGATAGCTTGTTTGGAGTTGAGGTTTAGGGGAGGTAGAGCTGGTGGTGGAGAAAGGTAGAAGTGGAGATGGGAGGCAGAGGTGCAGAGGTGAAGACAAGCTGGAAGTTCAGAAACAGACGGCCTTTTCATCAAAAGGCCTTTTCACACATGCACACACATGCTGGTGTGTGAACACGTGTTACTAGGCAAAGTGTGTGTGTGTGTGTGGAAGGGGGTGGTGAGTTAATTTCAGTGTGCTCTGATCTCTGGTCTCAGCTGTGGTGTAATTGATTAAATGAATTAGTTCAAAATATAGAATTAATCTTCATGAATAGGATCATGTGTTTTGTGTGTGTGCGTGTGTGTGTGTGTGTGTGTGTGTGGCAGATGGGTAATTAGAGTGAAATATGAAATTAGTCCTGATGAAAAGCACCAGATATGCACACGTGTAATTGAATTAACCAGTCTGTGTCGCGTGTGTCAGCAGAAATGAAATGTTCACCTTGTTCATCTTCGTCCTGCAGAGAGGTGCATCACAGACGGACGGCTCAGTCAGGACGCTGTATCCAGGATGTACAGCTGGGTGGTAGATTAAAGTTAAACAGCATTAAAGGTCTCAGCAGGATGTTGGACCTGTAGGAGCCTTAAAACAGCTTCAACCAAGCTCTGCTGCCAGGATCAACACCAAAAGAGTTCACCTCATTTGATGGTAAAAAGGAGCACTGTCAGATCTACCAGTGTATATGCTAAGCGCTGTATATGTACAACAGTTTTAAAAAAAGTATATCTAGTTTAAAAACGATTTGATGTCATTCTTTATATACTGTAAATACACAGCATGAATAACAAGAAGGAAGGGAAACGGAGAAATGGAAATGGAGACGTTTCGCCTTCAAAGTAAAAGTTGCGACTTTTGAAACATGTTGGCTCCAGTGCTGAGGCACCATTTTTACTTTAAAGGTGAACTTTCTTCATTTCTAGTTTGCATTGCATTTTTTTTCAAGTTTTACTACTGATAGGCTAGTATTTGCAGGCAAATATGACAAATAGCCAACTAAAGCAATCACCAGGAGGTTTTTGATGCGGCACCTTTTTTGCAACCAGTTTCATCCGGCGAAACCAGGCAACCTCAGGGAACCGCTGAGTTACAATAAAATATCTAGAAACACTACCAGCCGTAGTTTGTGACTTGGCTTTATTCTGTTAACTTTCGCTGATGATTTGCATTGTCCCCTAAGACACGATCTTCGATACAAATCAGTGCAACACTGTTATGAGGGATCACCTCTAGCCTATGATGAAATATGTCTCTCTGGGTGGGAGTGGTCTCTTCCACAGAGACAATAACCCCATCCACACGGCATGAAGGGGGTCCACTGACTGATCTGATGATACTGAAAATGAACTCATTTTCATGCTGTTTCATATTGCAGTCAACACATCTCAGCTCAAATGAGCACCTGCGGGAGATTTTAGACGGCGCTCTCAAACCCCATCATCCAAACACCGAAAGAGAAAATATCTTTTGGAAGGTCAGAGTTTCAGAAACGTGTGACCTGTGGAGTCAGTAGCAAATTAAACTGAAGTCGTTCTGCCTACCTTTTGTTTTTTCTGCTTTAAGTTGGTATTCAAATACACACACACACACACACTGCAGAGACAAATGGGCTTCCTCATTGGCTTCCTCGTCGGCAGGGTGCAAATGTAATTAAAACTCAAACACATTTATCTGCTCTGACCAAACTTGTTGTAAAATCTTCATGACTTCTGTGTTTAGTTTACTGACACAATCAGTGTGGAAAAAGCGACTGAAGCTGAGTCACAGTAGAGCTGCTCTGATACTCAGCACATAAAGCAGCCACAGAGCAGCTTTATTTGCTGAACGCTTGCTTATATTCACATCCACATAAACAGGTTAAGCCAGGATTGCAGAGTTTGGCAGAATGTAATAGATAACAGAAGATTACAGCAATAAGACCTGCACATGTGGACAGAGAACAAAGACAGTGGAGATTTGCAGACTTAGTAAAAAAAAAAAAAGTGTCTAGCTGTAGATGCTTCGGTAGTCACTTTGAAATCTGTCCAACTTTAAATTTTATGTGAAAAAGCAGGTTTGGCTCAGTTTCAGGTTGTTTGGTTTTTTTTGCAATAAAAGATCTGAAATGCGAAACCTTCAGAAAGCTGGTAAGAAGTTATTCATTTGTGGATTATAGCTGGAACAATAAAGATAGCAAGGTACAAGTTGCTTTGCATATATTTAGTGGCTGTCATTATCTCTGGGTGGGTGTTTACACTCCCTGCTCACCTTTCGGTAGTTTTGTTCTTTTCACTTTACAGCATTATGATGGTTTGTTGTCTTTCTTTGTCTTTATGTCCGAACTGTTTGTGTGTTACTCAATATTGTGTTTTGTTCTGTATGTTTCAGCAGTATTTTTTTTCCCAATTTGCCAACGATGCCAATAACGTCAGCAGAGATACAAACTTATCAAATGAATCAGTGTAAGCTACATGTTTCCCCTGGGCTGCAGCATGATGTTTAATTCTTAGGAAACACAAAATAAGAACTCAGCCACTGTGTTAGTGAATACAGACTGAATAAAAGCCTTTCTCCTAACAAAATATCTGACTCATTCCACCAAGGAATTAATTATTACTCAAAGTACTGTGCAAAATTCCTGAGCTACCCCACATAGCTTTAGATTTTGTTAAGAAAATAAAAAACAGGAGGAGCAATTTAAACAGAATTTGTACAGTTTTAACAAACTTGAAACTCCATATTTGGTTTTACCAGTTCTTATTCTTCAGCACAGCCTGAACTCTCTTAGACAGCTTTCTTCCCATTTCTTTAAGTAGCCTTCAGGAATAGTTCTCCAGGCTTCTTGAAGGACATTCAAAGCAATTCTTTGAATGTTGGCCGCCTTTCGTTCCCGTCTCTGTCAAGATGATCCCACACTGCTTCAACAATGCTGAGGTCGGGGATCTGTGGAGGCCAGTGCATTACCGATAGTGTTTCATTCTGTGTTTGTCAGGTATGCTTTTACTGCACTGGCAGTGTCGTTGGGATCAGGGCTATGCTAAGAAATGAAACTGTTGCCGATCAGATGTTTTCCAAATTGATCAAAATGTGGAGGCACTTTTTTGGATTCGTAATTCCAACATCACCGCCTGAAACGCAGCCCCAAACCACGACAAAACCTCCACTGTACTTAAAAGATGCCTTTAGACCACCACCGTGTGTGTGCACCATGTCGCCTAAAGAAATGAGAACAAACGTTGTGTTTTTACAACAGGCTGTTGGTAACAAGGCGCATAAAGATACAATATAAAATTGGTTCCTTGCTAAGTTGTCTAGGTTTTGGCTTGAATGATACATAGGTCAGTGTTAAGTGGTTGACCAAACAAAAAGTGTCCAATTAAGAGGACTGGATCGAAATTTTGTGAAAACATAGCCCATGTCTAAAACAAAGAAAAACTGTGAAAGACCTGCTCCAGAGCACTTTAAAAATTACAAGAAAGTCTGGCAAAATGCAAAGATACGAGGGTTATCACAAGACCTTTCTTACAGTACTGTATTACAATATAATACATGTGTTTATATTGTATGTTACCACAACTAGACTATTACAGTGTGTGAAACCCCTTAACATTTCCATACAGCAAAGATTCCCATCTCACACAACGGAATAAAGTACCTTTTTTAGTTCAGGTGCAACGATTTTTCCGACAAATGCACAGAGTGAAAGGACATTATTTCAAGAAGGGAAAAGATTAAAAGTCTAACAAAGTGCGCTGCGCCTTTCATCGCTGATTGTTTGCTTGTCTTAACAATATGTTTGTATTAGTACTTCTGTCCCATTTAAATTTGCAAAAATGGTTTAAGATTTGTTTCCCTGTGAGGTTTTGTTTGTTTGTTTGATTTTTTATCTTACCCTTCGATGTCCTTTTTATATTACCGTATGTTCCAATGTTTCTGTTGGTTTAAACAACAAATTAAATTCATTAAAACCAATTATTGTCTTCGGTTCATATAGTGATGCCTTACCAAGGTTTCACAACTGATTTTTTTCGTCCTGTTTAATTCCCCCACCCCCCTCCCTTTCTCCCCCTCTCCCTCTCTCTCCCTGATTCTCTATCAGTTGTGGTATAGGCGGGTTTTCCGCCAGCAGGGTTTGGTTGATTCTCTATTGATTTGCTGGAGTGGCAGAGGAGGAGGAGAAAGTGAAATGGGAGGAGAGCAGGAGAAACCTCCGCCTGGCCAGTGAGGGAGGGATATGCTTGTGCGTGTTTGGGACGAGAGAGGAGAGTGATCATTATCAAGGCAAAAGTCCGAGCTGCAACGGGAGCGCACTTTAATCACGTGGGGTTTGGATTCGTATAGGGGAAAAAGTAAAAGTGTCGTCGAAGTGACTTCTGGTTGTACTTTGTTATATTTTTTTCCCTCCTCTCTTTGCCTTTTCACCCCCCTCCGCCCTGCATTCCGCGGAGCAGCTGTGTTTTAATGCCCCTGCGCACCCGTGGAGGAGAGGAAGGAGAGAAGAGTGAAGAAGAAGAGGCAGAAGGAGAAGTGAGAAGGCCTGGACAACACCCGTCCTCGCCCTTTGGAAGTCTGTCCACTCTCCCCTCCTGGCCCTGCATGGACGGGGATGGGGAGAGCCGGATGCTGTTGCCGCGGGGCTGAGCGCCTCACCTCCCCGTCTGTGGTGCGCCGCTTCCGGCCACTGCTGCTGCTGATCATCGCTCTGTGCTGCGGCGCTCATATAGGTAACAAATTACACTTCTACACTGCAACACCTAGAGTCTCTCACGGTCACAGTCTGAACTAATCTGTAATTTATGTACTTTTATATACAGTGATGAACTAATTACCGTTGAGTCCACCAGCTATAACCGTAATAACAAGATTTCTTTCCAGTCTCTTGCACTTGGTAGTGATGCATGCACTTTATTAGTTGTTAAGCGTTTGTAATCACTGTGTGGCTGATCCTTGTGTTGGGCCCAGTGCTGCCTGACAATGGCTTTCTCTAAAGCGGCAGTGCAGCAGTCTGAGCACGGATCGAGTTTCTCCTCTCTCCTGGGCCGTCATTCTCCTGTCTGCCTCTTAATGGCTCATGGAGGAGGGGGAGAGAAGGCAGGAGAGGACTACCTCTGCTCTTGTCCATATATAACACATTTATTCAGTGCACTCATTTCAAAAGAGCAATCTATTCCAGAGATGCATATCATAAAAAGTAAAAAGTTGTGCTGTGATTTAAATCTGGCCAAACCTGAATAAACAGTTTATGGTGAGTTCATGCGGATTAATGACGTCTATTATGAGCAATGCAATCAGGCAATATCGTTTCAGAATTGGGCCTAAAAGCAAATGTATGTATTCTTGAATGTCTGACAGATTTCTCTTTTTATTTGCAGCTGTTCATCTTTTGTAAAACTCCCCAATGCTTAGAAAAAAAACCCCCCAAAAACAATGAATGAAACAAATGAAGAGCCCATTACCATAAGCCAATGTTAACAAGGTATCTGCAAGGATTTTTGACAGTTTTAAAAAAAAAAAAATCAGTGGCTTTGCAGTGGTTTTCTTATTGCCACATTGTTCGCTGGTCATTTTCTGTCTCACAAAGACACAGAAGCATTTTGCATTTGGTGCAAAGAAAAAAAAAACTGGCAGTGTCTGAGTGTTTCTGTCTGCGCAGGGGGTCGGCTGTCTGTAGAGCAGTCACACCTCCAGTAATTAGTTTAACACAGCACAGGCAGTCGGACAAAACCACTTCTGCACACATTCTGGTGGGAACAGAGAGACCCACTTCACATTAAAGACCCTCCTGGCACCTTTGGCACACGTGCGTCACCTGGAAAGAATGTGTATTTTTTCGTTTGTTGAGCTGAACAGAATGTTTTATTTGTTTGACACTTGTTCATGTTTTGGGAATATTTCGATATATTTCTTTGTTGCTCCAGCCGCCAGCCCCAAGTGTCTGTTTAGACAGGGAGGAAGGAGCGTCTGAGTTGTTGACTATTGTTTGCAGTGTCTAGTCGACAAGGAGAGAGAGTGCATGCTGGAGCGAGCTCCCGTAAAGCTTTGTAGCTTAAAGCTGTAGAAAGGCTGTTTGTGTGATTTGAGCTCAGTATGCGAGATGGTGCACACAACAAGGTAATCAATAAGCACTTCTAGAGCTATTCCCTCGGTTGAGAGATGATCCCAGCAGATCCTTTCCTGATCTCCGGAGATCAAAGAAGTTGGAGGCAGCGAGAATGGGAAGCAAAAGAAAAAAAGAAGCTAAACCGAGCCATTGAGATTCAGCTGGTTGATCTTGTGACCTCTGTCTGATGGTAGAGAAGGTGCCTCAGGAAGAGAGGCAGAAAGGAGGTGAGGAGGCTGGCCGGGAAACGAGGCTGAGGGGGCTGAAGGCTGGAAGCAGAATAGTGCTGAAGGAGGCAGGTGATTGAAACTAAAAAATAAAATACAAAAAAAAGAGGGAGAGAAAGACAAAACATGCGATATGCGAGAAAAGAAGATTCAAGACCTGTGGGTAGATATTGGATGCGAGGAAGATATAGGACATGGAGCAGCACTGTAGGCAATGTTAAACACGCATGTTATGTATGCTCCTCTTAACAGTATCTTTCAGCCAGTATTCATCACCTGAGCTTTACATGACAACAAATGAAATTTATATGCAGAGATTGGATTTTCCTTTGAAAGTTCTGTTGTGAATACTTAGAAAGAATGTTTAAAAAAGGAGATCAGAGGACTCTTTAGAGACCGAAAATAGGAGAATTCTGCTTTAATACATAGCGTATAAATATTACAAACATTATCAATCACCATATGGAAATCCTAGGTTTTTTTTCATTTGATGGAGGCCAGAGTGCAGAGTCAGTATGGGAGCCACACAGTGGTGTAAAGCTCTCAGTAAGGCTTTAACCTTTATAGAAGTCAAAAGTTTAATACCAGAGTCCTGCAGTTAGAGGTTCAGCTCGCTTCTCACTAAGTCTTCCTACAGGGAAAATATTAGTGAATAAGTGCATTTGTGCAGCAGCTCATGATCCCGATACCTTCCAAAGGAGAATAAACCCACTCTGATTCGATTGGGAGCAGTGTTTGGGTACTGCAGGCAAGATTGGAGGGAAATAAGGAGGCTGTTGGTGCGCCAGTCAACGACACAATGTGTCCTCAGTACTCACACCGTCTGTGCAGAGGTGGTCGGCCTGGGAGGCAGCCTGTGTGTGTGTGTGTGGGTGGTGGTGGTGGGGTTGTGTCAGTATTTAACAGTAAGGAGAGAGATTCTAAGGCATGATGTGAGTGAGGTTCCGAACCTGCACCCTGATTTGTAAAATTCAGAGCATTACTGCCCCCATTTGGTAGCACCGCACTCCTTCATCAGATAAATCGACAAAGAATAGCAGACGTGTGGTGTTGGCTGGTTAAGTGATGGAGCAGCATTTGAGTGATCATTTCTGTAAAAACTCATGCACTTTCAGCCTTTTGTTGGCCATTAAGAGACCATCATCTAAAGATCACTGACTTTGTGTGGTTAACGGAAGTACAACCAGCATTCTTTCTAAGATAGATATTTGTGTGTGTGTGTGTGAGATATAGAAGTA
>VOQJ01024370.1:10268-23256 GCA_015052665.1 Apistogramma diplotaenia | reverse complement strand
TTTCTGTTTTTTTTTTTCTCTTTTTGTTTTTTCTTTTCTGGTTTGTGTTTTTTTTTTTTTGCTCAGCCGATTTTTTATTAATATAATTTGAGCCAAAGACAGATTTATTTTTCTTTTTGTGCAGCAAAAATCAAAACTCAACACCAAACCAGCACCCTTTGCCCTCTTGGAGTCTTTTTCTCCCGAGTTTTTAAACTTACTACTGTAGATTGGTTTTGTTGGAATTGACAAGCTGCTCCTTGTTGAGATACATGTAGACTGTATACTGGAGAGAAAACAGTGCAAATTACTGAAGAAACCTTATCACGCTACGCTGTGTTGTGTGCATCAGCGTTGTGTTTTGGGAATTTGATACATGGTAGAAGTTTCTACCCTTTAAAGCCTATGAGCCTTTTGAACATGTAACATTCTCTGTAATTACACCCAGTTTGTTTGTTTGTTGCTTCATCTCAGTTTTTGGCTTTGTGGTCTTTTACAACATGTGTGAGTGAAGAGTGACTGGTCAATGTTGAAATACTTAACTTATTTATGAACGTAGTGCCCTGTAGAGAAAGTTAAGCTCCATATTCTTGCTGTTAAATAATAATTTAAAAAAATGTCAGATGTGATTGTACTGCCACCTAGTGGTACTCTGTTGATATGTCAGTGTGTTACTCAAGGCTCTCAAAAAAGAAAAAAAATTGAAGAAATAAACTGTGTGTGTGTTTTATTAAAAAAGTCAAAACAGTCCAGTTTTACTTGCTGTTTATTAATTTTACATTTATAGAAATCTCAAAAGAAAAATGAGGTTACAAATAAAGTAAAATATTAATGTGTTAACTTTAAAAACCTTTGAGCTACAAATTACATACAGGAGTTTAGAGTTAACTAAGAGTCAGCCTGTACACACATGCCTTCTCAGAGACACACATACTGTACACATATTTAACAGAAGCATTAAGCCATCTGTCTGTGGTTAGCTTTCGATCAGATACCAGGTTTGGCCTCACAAACTCGATCTGCTCTCAACTGCCAAAGGCAGCAACACCTGGGATGTCTGTGAAAAGGCTGAAAATGGCGCGACTTTAAGCATCATGGTGTACCCCTGTCATCCCGACAGTTGATCGTTTCCCATTTATTTCATCAAACCATCTTTATGAAATCAACCATGTGGGTGGGAACATGCTCATTATCTCCCAGTGGAAAAACCCCCTCTGCTCTGACTTCAGAGCAGGAACAGTTGCCCAGTCTGGGTTCGTTTTCTTGTCAAGGTCCCGTGATTCATGAGAAACCCATTTCCACTGATCTGAAAATTGAAATACACTGCTCAGAGTTACATAATTAAATCAATTACACTCATGATACTCCATGACATCCCTGCATGCAAAGGTGCATGCGTATGCTGCATGATGCTGTGTTTACTGCAGTGACATGGTGCTCTTACCACTTGATAACAACATAAATGGTCATCAGAGCGTCAAAGATGAGGATCTTCATAAGAAGCAGCCTCATAACCAGTACAACCACTGTGTTTGTCCACACATCAATATCTGAAGAGCAAACCACATAGACCAATATAAAACATTTCCCTTTGTGTCACAGATATATTGAATAAAACCAATATTTTTACCTTCAACTTTTTCCTCTTCATAGCACAGTTTCTCTTGATGATCTGAAGCGATAAAAATGAGTCAAAGACTGAATGGAAGATAATTTTAGCTCCTTATTGACAAACATTTAAAACTGGTTGCATGAGATCATCTTTACCCGATGAGGTGATGCGGCGTTTCCTCTTGGCTTTTGAGTGTCGCCTGTGACTTACAGAGCAGCTGTATGATGGCCAGTCTCTGGTTGTCACGGTGATTATTGCCACTGCATTGGGAACACGATGCTTCCTGGTTAAAGCAATGCTGTATGGTGTGGTGGACATGTGACCCTCTGATGCTGAGCTCCAGCTGACCTCCAAGTGCCCTCTCCTGAAGTCATTCACAATGCAGATCAGCAGGGTCCAACCAAGCCTCTCCCCTGACAGATGAACCGGAGGGGCCAAAGAAGCCAGCACATCGCCCTCTACCCCTCCTGACTCAGGTGGAGCACAGAAGATCACATAACAATCAGAAACAGAGGTAGGTTTAGGATGGGACGTGGGCAAATCTTTGCACTGAGGAATTCTTGTTGCTGTTGAGGTTATATCACATATAAAAATTTTATAATTGTTGATGTATTTATATATATACACTTCAGATTTTGATGTAATAATTCCAGGAGCCAGTGCTACTGCAGTATGCCACGAGAGGCACATTTGTTAACTGCAGTTTTTGATGAAAGTAATTCAATAGACTCTAAATGACTTTCTGCTGTTACAGATGAGAATTATTAAAACCAATCTCCAAATAGTCCCTCTTTAATTATGATTTGGATCCGTGTGATTATTAAACAGTAATTACTCTCTCATTTTGATTAAAAATATATACTTTAAAATATATTTAAACCTCTTACCTGTCCATAAATAGATGATAGGAAGGTAAAAGAGACCCCTGGATGGCTCAGTCATGTCAGCTTTAGTTAGAGTGACTGTTATGATCACTGGTCGCCCTCCTGCTCTGTGCGTGAGTGCATGTGTTTGTGTGGCTTGTGTATGTGTGTGCTAAATGGGGGCATGCCATTTGGCTTTGGCAGGAGCATTGCATTGTGGGGGGACTGATATATCTCATTGTTGTGACCTTATGCTAACAATGGAACCCCCTTACCCCCACCCAGCTGCCAGCACAAAACCCAAACACACGCACACACAGATACAGGGACAGAGAGAAAGAGACAGGAGGGCTGCGTGAGCTCTTACACACGTGAAGCACTATCTCCATTTACAGAGAAAGGACAAAACAGAGGACAGGACAGGTTATTTCGGACAGCAGTGAAGAGTAGCTTCAATAACTGGAGACACACCTGCCTACGGCTGTTAGATCTGAGGTGAGAAACTGATAATATCAACAAACCCAGAACATTAGCCAACACGCTTGTAGGTTACACCTGCGTGTACACACACACACACACACACACACACACACACACACACACACTGTTCATTCAGCAGAGTCTTACATTTTCAGTATTATTACAGAGTTTTGGTAACTAACATCACTATCTAGACCATAACCAATGAAGATACATTACCTTCTTTCTCTCTCTCTCTCTCTCTCTCTCTCTCTCACACACACACACACACACACACACACACGCACGCACACACGCAAAGCATTTTGTTTCATCACTGGTGGGTGGGAGCTTTAAAGAGAAAGTGAAACTCAAAGCAGGGCCTTTCAAGGAAGCATGATGAGGCTAAAATGACTGAGGTAAAGCATTTTGACGTTTCTTTAAAATATAACACCTGGAGCAGAGATAAGACGGTGATTACTTTGCAAACTCAAACATTTGAATGCTTCACCACCGCCTGGTGCATTTCTGGAGAGCTCAGAGGCTGTAGCAAACAGTTTGATCTTTGCAGTCTGGTACACAGCACAACTAATGTCTGGGTAACCCGATTTGAACTGCAGCTAGGCTCCTGCAGCTGTTGTCACCTTACAGTTATAGCTGTGTCCTCATCTTGTTTTGTCCACATGGAAAGTCATGTGGCTTTTTGTCACATGCTGGAGTCTCCTTCAGGACGAGACCCGTTGTGACCTAATCTCCAGCAGCGTGGTTCAGTACAATCCCATTACTGTAAGCGTTTTCTCTAATCCCAACTATAGTGTATGAAGAAAAGACATCTGGGGTACTGTGTGAAGTCGCTTTAAGTTGTTGGAAGATTTTTGGTTTAGTAGCAAACATAAGCTCATCAATTAATGTTTGCCCAACTTTTACAGCTTAGACCTTTGAAGCCATAAACCATATCTGGAAGGGGACATTTCTTAGACTTCTACGGATAATAGGAAGAGAAATGGGTTTACCCGAGAGCCACATGTTCTTGATCCTCCATTTGTGTCTTTCAGGTTTAAGAAAAGAAGTCCTGAGAACTGTTCATGTTTTTCCTTCTGCATCTCTACTGTCCAACAACGACACCAGCTGGCTCTTATTTCTTCCCTGTGTTTAGGATATGACAGAGTGATATCAGCACGACCCGTCAGCCTGTCACTCCAGAGGTTGGCGTCTTTTTAATCGGTTGTGGAAAGTCATTTTTATCTGCAATGGTCTCTGCGAGGCTGTTGGTGCTGTCTCTTTTCAGTGTGTCTCTGGTTGGGTCTCAGCCCACCCAGAGCTCACAGCAGGTTTCAAGCCCTCCTCATCCTGCAGGGGAACCATCTGTGGGAACTGATAACCTATCCTTCCCCTGGAGTCGTCTTCGCCTACCAAAGTAAGCTTGTGCTTGTTTTTTAAATAGCTGCATTAAAAAAAAAAATGAATGAGAAAATTGCTGGACATCTGTCAATTTGTTACTTCATTTCAGGTACATCATTCCTCTTCACTATCACCTCCTCCTGCACCCCAACCTCACAAGTCTAAGTTTCACTGGTTCAGTGCAGATTCAGATTGATGTCCAGAACAATACAAACTGGGTGGTATTACACAGCAAGGGTCTCCATATCTCCAAAGCCACCATATTAGACCGGAACCTCACGCATCTGTCTGATCAGGTAGTTGCGAATGCAGATCAGCGCTTTTGTCGTTGTTACGTACAATGGATCCAACAGTTTCCTCCCGTTCTAGGTCCTTCCAGTTCTTCATAACCCGTCCCATGAGCAGATCGGCATTTTCTCTCCCAGAGTGCTCAGCAGTGGGCAGGAGTATTTCCTGTATATTGAGTTTGGAGCAGACCTTGTGGAAGGTTTCTATGGCTTCTATAAAAGCACCTACAGAAGCAGTGCAGGAGAGACCAGGTGAGGTTTACCATTTCTCAACGTGCATTGTAAGCTGTCCTACACATGGCCCATAGGTGTCTTCACTAAAGTCTGCTGATGTCCCTTCTCAGAACCTTAACTTCAACTCACTTTGAGCCCACAAGTGCTCGAATGGCATTCCCTTGTTTTGATGAGCCAAGCTTCAAAGCCAATTTCTCCGTACGGATTAGGAGGAGTCCTGAGTACATTTCTCTGTCCAACATGCCCGTAGTGAGTCCTGCATATGTGCTAGTTGTCATGCATTGTTCAGATATATGTGGAATTTTTTTTTTTTCAATTGAGTGTTTGTGTATTTCAGGTTAAAACAGTTGAAGTACACGACGGCTTGCTTGAGGATCAGTTTGCTCCAAGTGTAAAGATGAGTACTTACCTCGTGGCATTTGTCATCTGTGACTTTAAGTCTATCACTGGAACTACATCCTCTGGGGTGCAGGTATGTTCTCCATGATAATATCTCATACAACTTGTCTTAAATTCCTTGCTTCGAATCCTATTTGCCTGTTTTGTTTTTTTGTTATTTTATTGTTGCATGTCAGGTTTCCATCTATGCAGCCCCTGAGAAGTGGCAGCAAACCCACTATGCCCTGGACGTTGCTATTAAAATGCTAGACTTTTATGAGGAGTATTTCAATATCCGCTATCCTTTACCTAAACAAGGTAAAAAAATTAACAAAACTATTTTTTTTAAAGAACCAAACCACAAATATCACACTATATCTTTCTGATCCACATATCCTTTCAGATTTGATAGCCATTCCAGACTTCCAGTCTGGTGCTATGGAGAACTGGGGTCTGACCACCTACAGAGAGACCAGCCTTCTCTACGACCCCCTCACATCCTCTGTTTCTGATAAACTCTGGGTAACAATGGTCATTGGCCATGAGCTTGCTCATCAGGTGAGAGTATGACAAGGTATCTGTACACTAATAAATGCTGTCAGAACATCACTTTATTACAGAAAGAGTCAAAATTAAATTTCTTGCTGGCAGTGGTTTGGCAACCTGGTGACCATGGAGTGGTGGAACGACATCTGGCTGAATGAAGGATTTGCCAGATACATGGAGTACATTTCAGTGGAGGCCACCTACCCTGATCTCAAAGTGGTATGTCCTTTAATTGTTGATTGACAGATTAATATTAAACCTGAGAAAGAGGATCAATATTAATGTTCTGTGCTGCCCACTGCAGGAGGAATATCTGCTGCACACCTGCTTTGCAGCAGTTGGTCATGATTCGTTGAACTCCTCTCGGTCAATATCCAGCCCAGCGGAGAGCACCACTCAAATCAAAGAGATGTTTGACACAGTCTCATATGATAAAGTAAGCTTTCAGTCTTCTGGTCACGCAGCTGATAATGGCAGCTCATTATAAAAATATTATCAGCGGAAATTTGTCTTCACAGTCACGTTTCAAAATGTTGGAAAACAGCCAGTGTTACGCTTTTTAACCCTCTTTCCTCTTTTTTTTTTACCAGGGTGCTTGTGTCCTGCACATGCTGCGGCACTTTCTGACAGATGATGTGTTTCAGAGAGGGATCGTGCGATACCTCCGCAAGTACAGCTACAAAAATGCACACAACCAGGATCTGTGGGACAGTCTAGCCAATGTAAGAACCCAAATCACGCTAACTGTGTCAAAGGTTACAGTTCCCTTTCATCTGTGTGTGTGTTATTTTTGTCAAAAGAATGCAATGAAGACCTTTGTTTCTGTGTGGGGCCACAACTGTTTCTGGGGATCATTTAACTAACAAGTCTAAACTGCAGTTCGATTTGAAGTAGATAGAAGGTAAAGGGGAGCTTCTGCTTGTCCTTCTATTTCTGAAGTAGTCACTTTTTATGATATTTTACAAGCTTAACATTATCATTAAAGAACAGACTGCGGCAGATCTATTTACTCTATTTACATAACCATGTTTCCTCTCTTCACTTCACCACGAATACTGAGAAGATAAGGGCAGGAGTAAGGGGGGGGAGAAGGGACTACTGGCCCCCAAGTTACACGACCCTGTCTCAACTACAGTATTAATGTTCTAATGTTTTTCAAATAGTAATACCCCATTCTTATAATATCTTTTGTAACAGCAGGGATTCCATAACATGATGGTCTTTACTTTTTTATGTAGCTCATAAATATGTAGATTTTACAAATAAGCATTTAAACTTATGATAACTGCAAGGTTATATATTGTTTTCATTTGTTTTTCTTCCAGACAGCCAGGGCGCTCCATTTCATGGTGCAAAAATCGATTAGCTCAGACTTTAAAGTTGCTTAGAGTAGCTAAAGTGATAATCAGAGTGAACATTATGTCTTTGCTTACTGCAGTCAGTGTTTTATTGTCTGTACTAAGAGCAGACTGAATGAAAAATAAAGAATGAGGTGCCTTTCCAGGCAAAAATAGTAAGAGACTGATAAAAATAAAAGCAGTCAGAGTGTTCACCCTGATGGATTATCAATGTCAAGCAAATTTGAAATCTTATGAGAACAATTACATAACAACAAACAAACAAACAAACAAACAAAAGCCAGAGATGCAGAAGATCCAACTGGCTTGAAAAACAATGCAAGAATCCAAAATAGGAGCAAGCCACACCAGTGAAACAGGAATTGTCTGAAACACTTGAAATGAAGGCAACTGGACCTCTTTTTGCTTTGTGAAAAACAAGTCCAGTTGTCTTCATCTCAAGCACTTTACACTATCAGGCCCTGGCTGACCGAGAACCTGCAAAGACAGCAATATAAGGATGTTTATAACAAAAAGTGTACACTATGCAGAAATGAACTGTTTCATTCTGTTTTTCAGACATGCTCAGAGGAGGACTTCATGTCAGGGAAACACTGTTACAGCAGTAGCCAGGCCACCAAGAATGCAGTGAGCAAACATTTCAACATAAACTCACTGGATCTCTTCATTGCTTCCCTCATATAAATGCCACATAGTTTACAAGATTGCATGTTGACATTCTCCTGCAGTACCTGTTTGCTGGGGAACATCTGAACCTAACAGCCATGATGAACACTTGGACTCTGCAGAAAGGTATTCCTCTGGTAACTGTGACGAGGAAGGGGCCTCGTCTGCTGCTTAGGCAGGACAGATTCCTGAGGACAGTGCTGCCTTCAGACCCTGTGTGGTCCACCGTGCAGCAGGGGTAAATATGCGCATGCTTTTCTATATTTTTTCGACGATTTAAGCTCACTATCCTGTTACTAACTCTACATGCGACTATTCTATTCTAGTATGCAGTTTCACTCTATGACTTTGGTTTAAAATGAAGGATTTGCATTTTTGGAGTAAAAGTATTTTTTTCCTGTAGTTTCCTTTGGCATATCCCTCTGACATACAAGACAGATGCTTCCAGCTCCATCCACAGACACCTGATGACATCACGCACAGGTAAGAGGGGAAGAGAGAGAATATGCTGAATATAATTGATTGAGTCTTAACTTTAATTTGCCACTACCTTGGTCTCTGTCCCATCTTTTGCTGTATGTGTTTTATTCAGATAGCATTTACATAGGAGAGGAAGCCAGCTGGGTGAAGGTAAACTCTGACATGACAGGCTATTATGTGGTTCATTATGAGGATGGTGGGTGGGAACTGATGACTAAACTGCTCAGGGAAAACCACACTGCTCTGAGCTACAAAGACAGGACTCACTTGATACACAACGCCTTTCAACTGGTGACGTAAGCATATGTGTGTGTGTAACGTTTGGTGACTTTTGTGTAAGTGAAAAAGCATGCAATAGTGTACTCTTTGCATTTCTTTCTCCCTGTAGGGCAGGTCATCTGCAGCTCAATAAAGCTTTAGACTTAATCGGTTATCTGCAACTGGAAACGCACACAGTGCCTCTCCTCCAAGGAGTGGGATATCTGGAAGCGTTTTATCATCTGATTGAGAAAAGGGATGAGGCTGATTTAACACACAATCTGGGGGTAAGAATGCAAGTCACAGTTTGAAATGTTTATATTTATTTTTTATGCCATTATGACATTAGGTTGATGTGAGATGTTGTTTATGCGCGCTTGCGTACAGGCGTACATCCTGCGTTTTTTCCGTGCCGTCATTGACCAGCAGACCTGGGGTGACAGCGGCACTGTGTCAGAGCGACGGCTTAGGACAGAGGTCCTGTCGCTGGCTTGTCACCTGGATGACCCTCCCTGTGTGAAGCGGGCACAGCAGCACTTCAGCGACTGGCTCCAGTCCAACGGAACTCTCAAGTATAACTAAACTACACTCATTCTCAGTCAGCAACCACATATATGATTCACGTAAACAGCTGCTCTCTCCTGTGTCAGGAGAGGTCATATAATCTGATATGTCATCATATCCCTAATGTGCACGTCTGTGATTGCGTTTACTTCAGCCTGCCTACTGATGTGGCAGAGACTGTGTATTCGGTTGGTGCTCAGGATGACCACGGCTGGGCCTCGCTCTTACACACCTACAAAATTTCCCTCTCTGAGGCGCAGAAACACAAGATCCTGTTTGCTCTGACCACCAGCAAAGACACCAACAAACTGCAAGGGTATGTCTTCTTCCAGCTGCAGATTTTGAAAACTTAGCAGGAATGCTGCCACCTTGTGGCAAACATATAGGGTTGCAGTGATTTGTAACCATGTCAGTAGTCTTTATGTGCATGCTTGTGTTTGTGTTACAGCCTGCTGGAGCTGGGTCTGGAGGGGAAGGTGATTCGATCCCAGGACCTGTCTACTCTAATACTGATGGTAGCCAGAAATCCACATGGACATTACCTTGCATGGAATTTTGTGAAAAAGAACTGGGACACACTGGTTCAGAAGTTAGTATCAAGGAGACGCTGAATGCAATTTTTAACTATTACATTAACACTTTAACAAGTGTGTTTGTATATATTCTGTAAAAACGTTTTTCTGAAGCTGGCCTCGTGTTTTAGATGAAAATACTGAAAAGCCGCTCGGTAGTGCTTTAATAATACTTCGTCATTACCAGCAACACTTTGGATATTCAGATATATTTGTCTCTCTGTTGTCTTTCTGGTCTGCAGGTTCCATCTGGGCTCATTTTGTATTAGAAACATCATCATCGGCACCACGAGCCAGTTTTCTTCTCCAGAGGAACTGACTGAAGTAAATTATATATTAATTAAATTCCACAAAGCAGTTTAGATAGCCAGCACATATCAGAAATATAGTTTGCATTATACTTTTACAGGAGCTTATTTTTTGTCTACTTTTCAGTTGTGTACTAGTATGTTTTTGTGCTTGTTTAATATTTGCATTTTTGCCCCCAGGTGCAGTTATTCTTTGAGTCAGTCAAAGAACAGGTTTCTCAGCTGAGAGCTACTCAGATTGCCCTGGACAATGTGCAGAAAAATGTCCGCTGGGTTCAAAGGAACCTGGAGACGCTGAGAAAATGGCTAAATGAGCAGATGCAATGAGCGACAGCAGGGACAAAGGTGGTGGTTTCAACATGCCACAGAGGGACTATTTGTTTTTTTTAATTTGTTTTTTTTATTCTGAAATTGAAATGCATGACATCATCGAAGGGTTGACAGACTTGTAAATACAAAAACATGTACATTTCAGGGGATTTGTTCATTAAAACTACAAGTAAAAATTAATGGCAGCTAAGTGGTGGTGGTATGTATAAGAATCAGTTTTGTGTTGTGTTTAGTGTGTGAAACACAGACATGCATTCCAAAGAGGCACACAAACACTGTGTAAACAAACTCTTTACTATCAGGGGCGGAGCCAAGGGGTGGCCAGGGTTACCACAGACAACAATGTAGCCATTCACAGCAACCAGTCATTAGGGAGCTAGTTTTCATTCAGTATGTACTCGTTTTTTTTGAAGCATCATTTTTTTGCAAGACCTTTTTTACCACAGTTGTTCCTACACAAGCACATTTTAACAGCATAACCACACTGTAAAATATTAGAAGTTGGTTTTAAAAAAGTAGTGTCAGCTTCAGATTGGGCAAGTTATATGAGTTTGCAGTACATGAAAAGGGTAAGCCACAAGATAGCAAACCAAAGTAAAAGTGTTGTGCTTACATTCTCACATCAGGAACTCCATTCTCACCATTCCTAGTGCAGTTCTCAAAACTGTTAAAGCATTTTTCATAACACAGACGCATCAAAACCTTAGTGACTTTGAAAAGACTACTGCGAACATGTGGGCCTGTTCAAATGCGCATTAATGCGATAACATGTCAACAACTTAAAGTATTTAGGCGCGTCGATAAGGTCAAGCCAGCCTGCTGAAGTACAAACAGCACCAGAATGAGGAGGAATGGTGGTATGGTTATTGATGCAAGACGGGCTACTTCGAGTGTTTCAGAAAATGCTGATCAACTGGAATTTTCCCCACACAACCATCTTTAGGATTGACAGAAAATGGTCCAAAAAAATAAAATTTCCAGTGAGCGGCAGTTCTCTGTGTGAAAATACTTTGTTGATGGAGGAGGAGGAGAATAGCCAAACTATTTTTGAGCTGATAGGAAGACCACTGTAACTCAACCAGCCGTTAAAAACAAGGGACACAAAAGAGGATCTATGGAACACCCAACACATCAGACCTTGAAGCAGATGGGCTACAGCAGTAGACGATCACACCTGTCAGCTAAGAACTGGAAACTGAGGCTAAAATTTGCACAGACTCACCAAAATTGTATAACAGAACAGAATATTAGAAAAATGCTGTACTCCAACGGCCTCCACAGTCACCGGATCTCAGTCCAGCAGAGCACTTTTGGGGTGTGGTTGAAATTTGGTGAAATTTTGAAGAGCAACTGTGTGATGCTGTCATGTCAGCGTGGAGAAAAAAATCTGTGAGGAATGTTTTCAGCACCTTTTTGAAACTATGCCATGAAAAATGACAGCAAGTTCTGAAGGCAAAAGGCCAAATTGTACTAGCAAGGTATTCTTAAGGTGGTCAGTAAGTGCACATATACATTTATATAGTGTATGTTCATGTGTAATTATCAGTGCAGTAACATTAGTCACATTTAAGTTGTGTGGATTATAGTATAAATTTGTATTGCATATTAGGTTTTGAAACATTCATAGACTTTCCTAATTGAGTTTATTATATAATTTATTATCACTTGTCTCATCTTATAATTTTAGGTGTGACATTTAGGTTATTTATTACAGCACCTTGTAAGAGGTCATTTTGGTTCCCACTGAGTAATGTTTACTGTTTGTAGAAGTGCACGTGTGTTTTTGGAAGTGGTGTGCATCAGGGCGACGACAGAGTAAAAGTTAAGTTCCCACTGTCCTGCTGTGTTGATGTTTATTATAGAAGGCTTAAGATTAACTGTAACCCACTATATACCCACCCAGGAAGAGACTGGAGATCGCTACCTCAACCAACAAACTGGGTTACAGTGCCATGACCCGCACCTGTGACACAAGAGTATGTAGTTCTATTTGTTTCAACTAAACCTCTTGTTACATTTGCTTTCAAGTGAAGGACAAGGAGAAATCGACAGCTTCCCTTTTACGCTCAGCTCTCTCTTCAACATGATGGACTGGTGCAGTATTCATATCACTGCAGCCACAGCCCCAAGTTGTCAGTCTGCCACTGCCCTCTCCTTGACTCATGAACTGGCCCTTGAGATACTTAAACTCCTGTACTCGGGGCAGCAACTCGTCCCCGACCCTGAGTAGTTTGAATTTTGCAGAGATTAACAGCCTTGGTGGAGATGATTGAATTATTTATTTATTTTTGCCCACCTTTACTGCTGGGCACTTTTGACCACTCATGGGCAAATGCTAGCCAAGTTCATTTTTTTCACAAAACAAGCACTCACCAACTGCAAACTCTTCTCTGCTGCTCCGTACAAGTGAGGCGGGACCTACCCAACTGCATAGTTCGGGTGAGGAGTTGCCAGGATTTATGGGGTCCCACTTTGACACTTCCCGAACTGGAAGGGTGTTGGACTCAAGTCTGCTTGCACTGGCATTTATGAATATGATTATCTACTTTGATACAAAGACACTACTGAGTTTAGTAAGGTAGGCATTTCATCTTGTATATACTTGCTTAATCCAAGAAAAAAAAAAAAAAGGACCACAGAGACCCATTTACTAAAAAAAAAAAAAAAAAAAATATAAAACCAGAAAAAAAAAA
>VOQJ01024368.1:0-19443 GCA_015052665.1 Apistogramma diplotaenia | reverse complement strand
CTAACTGCATGTCTTTGGACTGTGGGAGGAAGCCAGAGTACGCTAAAGAGAACCCACACAGACACGGCAAGAACAAGCAGACTCCACGCAGAAAGGCCCCAGAAAGCTGCATTCGAACTGAGGACCTTCTTGCTGCGAGACAACCACCATGCAGAAAAAAAAATATATATAATTTTCAGAAATTAATATAGCAGTTTAAAGTGCCAAATATGTGTATCCTTGTATGTTTACGTGTAAAGAAGCATAAATGCTTATTTACAGCCAGGCTCATTCTATAACTGATATTTGTATGGCATGGATAAACTCCCAGCATATCTCACAAACCACACAACCATACGGAAAAAAGCTGAAACATGAAAAATCATATACTTCAACATTTTATGCTGTATTGGAGTTTTGCTAATATGAAGAATTCCTTGATACATTTGTAACAACACAGGGGCATCATTGCCTCTCACATTGTTAAAAAAAAATATTTATTGCAGATTACAGAAAAGTAGAGTTTTCTGGATCGCTTAACCCTGAAATAATTTGAGTTTGTACATAAACTTATCAAGTCCATAATTTATAAAGCTCAAACCATTTTAACACAAAGCAAGACACTGCCCTTTCATTATATTACAAATTTTGTTCCAATAAAAAAATGCAATATGTGGTCAGCAAACAAGAGAAAAAATGTGTGCATATCGAGTTTACCTTGGACCAAATATTCAAGTAACTGAAAGGAATGCAGAGCAGCTACTGTACCCAGTCATGCAGGCAAAAACAGAATTCCCTCTTCCTCAGAGGCTCACGCCACAACTAGCAGGAGAATATCACACAGACAGCAGGTGATTTAAGGCTCCAGAGTGGGGAGATGGGACAACTCCAAATCCATCTGAGCTTGCGCCTGCTCCCGCCAGCATTTACG
Source organism: Apistogramma diplotaenia (assembly GCA_015052665.1). Taxonomy (NCBI): domain Eukaryota; kingdom Metazoa; phylum Chordata; class Actinopteri; order Cichliformes; family Cichlidae; genus Apistogramma; species Apistogramma diplotaenia. Next base: position 18,533 of record VOQJ01024368.1, on the reverse strand, counting down.
CCTAAGCTGACTGTTGTAAAGAAGGGTGTAAATATTAAATGAAACTGATATTTGAAAAGTTCCTACAAGCTATAATTAGCAGTGGGTCACACAGGGAACATATATTTTCAGCTGTGGAACTACTAACAGGCCAGTCAATTCTTTTTAAAATCACTTTTCTCTGGAGTCACAAAGCTAAACAGTACCAGTATCCAGGCCAGCTTCTCCTTAGAGGAACCTTGGAAAGGTGCAGAGACAAGGTGAAATTATCTATCATCAAGAATGTGAAACACAAAGTCCACAAAAATATGATTAGGTTCATAAGTATTTGGACAATTTCGTTTCTGTACACCAACACAAATAATCAAAATACAACTGACATTAAGACTTTCAGCTTTAATTTATAGAGTTTAACAAAAATATTGTAATAACTATTTAGGAATTACAGCCATTTTATTAGGAATTGCAGTAATTCCTGTTGGACAAACTAACAGTTACAAATATAAAGTTTGTTTTAAAAACTTAAATGAAAATCCTTTGCAGTCAACGACAGCCTGAAGTTGAGACTTTAAATGCCGTGTTTCCTCCCTTGAGATGCTCTGCTGGAGCTTTGCTGCAGCCACCTTCAGTTGCTGCTTGTTCCTTTCTACTCAGTTTTGTATTTAATAACTGAAAAGCGTCCTCTATTGTGCTAAAATCACACGACTGAAGAATTTCGGCCAACACTGGTCACAGAAGAATATCCCATTTCTTTGCCTTGAGAGACTCAGGTTGATTTTCTGGTATGTTTTTGGTCGTTATTCACTCACAATGTGAAGTGTGTCCTGTATGTTTTGCAGGATTTAGCTGTAGCTGTGTGTGTGTGCGTGTGTGCGTGTGTGTGTGCGTGCCTGAGTGAGCAAGGTAGAAATTGTAGGTTTTTAGTTTATTTTACCTTTTTAATTTATTGTATATCTTATTCCCTATATGTGAATCTCTGATATTTTGCACTGCGAGCTCCTGTAAACCAAAACTAAATTCTTTGTATGCATAGCATACCTGGCCAATAAAGTTCAATTCTGATTTTGATTCTGATTCTGAATTAGAGTAAAGATGCTGGTTTTATGACCAGTACATACAGTATGATGGCCTCCTTCACTTGCATTGACGTTCATTTGGACCTCATATTGAGAGCTCTATTAAATAGCCACCAAATGCGGGTTCAACGCTGAGAATCAATCAGAGCTTTTATCAGTTGAATTGGCAGCTGAGACAACTTAAACCCGCTAACTTAAACTTGATGCATAAATCATTGTGTTTGACATTTACATCTAAAATCCAGTGTATGTATAAAACTTAGCCAACAGAATTATACATTTGTTTAAACTCAGCACATTTTCACCAACCCTATTATTTCCACTGGTCATTCAACAGTATCATTTGTTTGTAGTTCAGGGTTGTTGTGTGTCCACCCTTGAACAGCACTTTCAGTGAAATAGATGTTGTCCTCCAACAACAAAGTGGTCATATATACAGTAAACCAACAGCAGCAGTGAAACAAAGATAGTAATTAGTTTATAGTGCGATTAATGAAAATGTCCTTTACAAAGCTCTGTACAATTAAACAGATGAGATGGTACATCATCGAAGACAATGTTTCCAGGTTTTTTTTCACTCTTTTGGTCATTTTCATGTCGCAGTGAAAACAGAGGATAGGAGCGATGGTTGCCTAGCAGCATCTGAAATGCTTCTAAAGTTTCCAGGAATATTATTCCAACACCTGCAGTGTGGTTATGTTATATTGTGAATAGATGTACATAGTAATGCCATCCAAATACAGCACATTCAAAATGATGATGTTACAGATCTGCAATTGGACCCTCGAGCTGGCGCCACATTTCAAGCGAGTGTTGTGTGGTAACAATGCATTATGGTTGAATACACATTTAAATGCAAATGGATTATTTTTATTTTCAAGCTGTGGGAGATAAAGTAGGGTGACCTCAGTTGTGATACCTCAGCATAATAACAAGTTCAAAGTGTGGCAGTATCATAGCATCATTTCACAGACAACAACTACAATACAATCATCCTTAATTCATGTTGGTAACATGAAATGCTAATTGGACTGGTTCTTATATAACACTTTTCTACTTGAGCACTCAAAGCGCTTTATGCAACATGCCTCATTCACCCATTAAGACTTTTTTTCTATGCCTAAGTGCTTTCTATCTAACAGTCACACACGTTCACACTCTGATGAAAGCCTCAGAGCAGCCTGTGGTTGAGCATCTTGTCCAGGGATACTTTGGCATACAGACTGGAGCAACCAGGGATCGAACCACCAACTTTCTGATCAGTAGATGACCTGTCTCCTGTGCTAAAGCCAATCCTCCCAAATCCAAATCTATTATAGTATAAAATCTGTTATAGACTTATTATTCATGAGCCTGTGAGCTTTGCACCTTGCATGTATTAAATGTGTACGCGCTCGCTCTGATAAGTACATTATTACTACTACTTAGCTACCAAGCAGAATAGTTTAATAGCTTATTATCATAATTTTGATCTTCTATTCACTTGTTGTCACATTCATATATCATCCGTACAGAAGGGTAATGTTGGGAGGATCATTTTATTGTGAATTAAGTCCCATAAAATATCTATCATCTCCACTGCAGGAGTGTTTTATTGGTTTTCCCTGTCAGAGAGTTTTAAAGTGCTGATGTATTATCTTGAGAATGGACCCTCGCTGTCTGACTTGAGACATTTAGATAAGAGAAGAAAAAGCAGAAAAATAGCCTTAGATGTTACTCAGTAGGAAAGATAGTTTATGAACGGTTTGATTGTTATCATAATCAGGGAGCTAAAATTATAAACAAAAAGCATGTTTCATTTTCATCAACATCTCCCTGAATATTATTCAGAAGTGGAAAAGCTTTTTTGATCAAGCGTTCCGGCAGAGGATTTAACAACACAAGGCTTTTCTCAGGTCATGAAGGCAGATGACTGTATTATCATTTCTGTGAAGCTGCCAAACTGAAGTGGAACGGGTCAGGACCTCTTAAAACCAACCATCAGTCTGATGGGGAATCATCAGTCAGGCATTAGGATTTGATCAGTGACCATTTAAATAGACCAAGATCTACTGATAACAAAAAAGCAAAGTTATGTTTGTGCTGGTAATTCGTAGTATTACCTGAAGGTCATGGCATGTACATCTGTGTAACAGTTTCTGTGTGAACATGAAAAACCTGACAGCTAATATCTTTGATGTAAGAAACAGAAAAACCACCGCGACAGACATTCATTCGTAAGTCACATAATGATGCTGGAAACAAAAGTCACAACGAGTACAACTCGACGAGGAGCAAAATTGAAGAAGATTGATGTGTTGATCGGCAGTACCAGGCGTGATTCAACGTGATACTTGTACTATATTTCAAAGAGTAAAGTGGTCAATGAAATGCACACATGCTCATTGCCTTTGTCCATTAAAATTGATAAATGCATGCTGCTAACTTATTAATTTGCAGTCTTTTAAAGGTCTTTCCCACATGGCAGGCATAACAGAGGTGTTATGCCTGACATGTCTTTGCTGCATTTCGAAGCAGTTCAGTAACTTTCTTTCCTTCCTTTACCCTGCAGATGCTTTCACGACATGCATGATGTTCAGCAAAATGTCAAGGAAAGACAAAACAGCTGAGAGTTTGGAGTTTTGTGTTGCCAGGCTACAAGAAAAGATGTTGCCTTTTAGAAGATGGAGAGGTCGGCACTGGGTGCTGCAGCGAGGAAATACCGCGCTGATGTAACCAGTGGTTGCTTGAGCCCGCTACAGGCTCTAAAGTTTTAGAGGAATCTTAAGCAAAGCTTAAGCTGTCACGCTCCATCAGTCAGATTACGATTTCCTGACACACTGCAATGCCTGCACCTTGGCTATATGAAGATCGGCAATGTGAGCTCTGATTATACACTAAGTAATTAGATTAATTGACTAATAAATAGCTCCGCTGAATGTTGCTCGCTGCTCCATCACTTCAAAATTTTCACCTTCATCAACCCATGCCATCTACCGCTGTGCCCCTCCATCTGAACACAGCAGTTTCTTTTTGCTAATGAGCTAACACTGCAGATTATGTATTCCAGCAAGATGTTACTCACTTGCATCCTGCACCTTCATGTGCATAAGGGCTTCCATATCAGTTTACAGGAGGAACAAAGTCATATTTCCATCTCATCTTTGGGAATTTATCACATGCGCTGATATAGTTTGTCCATGCATAAATATATTCTAATGTTGCTTTACAGTTGTTTGCAAAGGGTTATGGCTTTACTGTGTTTTTCTGCAACATGCATCCACGGAGCTCTTATGGTCTTTTAATCTCAGTGAGTGGGACCAATAATCACTGTTTCTTGTAAAAAGCTGGCACTATTTTCCTTGTAGCACCAACAAAACTACAAGATAGTTCTTCAGTTCCACATACTATATATGTTTCCTTTGACAATTTTTCTTACAAAAAAGAAATGTTACTGTTTAAACAATTTTCATGCATTTGTGGCTGTGTCCACCTTTGTTTTTGACAGCTATTTACTAGGAATAATAAATAGCCTTTTTGCATGGTATTCTAAGTCTAGTAGTGTTCAGTCTGTTTTTGTTTTCATATGAAAAAACAAAGCAAAAATAATAACTGTTTGAGCATGAATGGGTCTCTGCTGATACCCAGACTGTATTAGCAGATAATGTGGTGAAACATCTGCTACACTTCCAGTACTTGTACTCCTCCATACAGCCTGCTGTTCATCACTCAAACACACACACACACACACAGACTGATTACCAACCTGCGTTATATGACAAGCATCGTCAAGTTCAAAGCTGTTTACATCGAAATATGTACACAAAGAATCTGAAGTTCAACTCTTAGAAATTATACAGTTCTGACAAATCTGTAACAATCTCACCGTGTACCTTGCAGCAGAGCTGTGTCTCGTTCTCTATAAAAAAAACAGAACATAACTAATTCACAATAAATTTCCAGTTAAAGAAAAAGGTGGGGCAGGAAAGGTTTAATGTAAGCAACTGCCTCCTCAATAAAATGAATATCTTTATATCCCATACCATAAACATTTTGATTGCAATAGTTCAGTTGTTTGTTTAAATCTGCATTAAACAGTCTCACTTGTCTGTAGGTTCTCAGTCCAGGTCACAGTAGTTTCTGGAGCTTGAAAAAAAGGCGACTGGACTTCTTTAAGTTTCTTGAAGACATTTCAAGACTCATCTGAAAGGATGTCTTCAAGAAACTTAAAGAAGTCCAGTCGCCTTTTTTCAAGCTCCCTAAACTTTAGTCTTACTTCTTTTACAGCAATGGAAGCTGGACATGATCTTGAGATTATACCAGTTATTTCCTATTCTGATGGAAACTGGAAACTACTACCCCAGACTTAAACATTTAGCAAGTGATCTGAAGCTTCCAACCAAGCAAACTTCAATTCAATTGACCAACATCTAAACCCTTTCAAGTGTTTCCTAAATTAAAAAAAAAAATTACAGACAGGTAAGGTAAAGATCCTACAATATTAGAAAGAACTCCAATAATCACATGGACCCTCCTTGGAGCAAGCACTTAGCGACAGTGGGGAGGAAAAGATTTTAACAGGAAGCCCTTTCAAAAGGGAAGAAACCTCTGGCAGAACCAGGCTCAGGGAGGGGCAGCCATCTGCCACCACCGGTTGGAGGTGAGAGGGGAGAGAGAAGAGAGACTGAACACAGAAAGTGAAAAGAGATGGTTTTCGGAACAAATGGCATCTTAAATCTGCCCTTGAGCAGTGAGAGCAGCCTCCCACTGAATGCACTCCTCTGTTTCATTATGCTGGTGTGTAATTTGTGACTGTCATTATCCGTGATAGAGAGCAGTTTGTCCAGTGTCCTTCTCTCAGTCACTGTAGTCAGAGAGTCCAACTCCTCTCTGACCACGGACGCAGCCTCGCCTGACCAACTTATCTAGCCTCAGTGTGTCACTCTTCCTGATGCTGCCTCTCCAGCACACCATCTACCTAAAATCACCTATAATTATTAAATGAGTTAATTTAATTTAATTTAATTAAATGAGTAAAAGATTGCTGCCATTCCTCCTCCTCAGCCTGTGCTTTAAGGATTTTGACAGTTTGACTCAGGGATTCATTTAAACTAACATATTCAGCCTGCTGTAACCAGGTCTCTGTAACTCAGAATAAATCAAAATGTTGATCAACTGTGAATTTGTATACTTAAATGTTTTTTGCCAGTTTATGGCTTGTTTTTGGAGGTCTGGTGGGAGTCTCTATGTGGATAGGGTGGATAGGGTTTTGGGAGGAGGAGAGAAGCTGCAGAGAGGCATGCCACTCTGTTTCCTGGACCCAGCTCTGCATATTGAGATTTTGGGATGTATATAATGAATTTGGCCAGATTTCTAGAAAGGAATGCTGCTCCATGTTTTTAGATTTTATTTTTGTCATCAATTTCAAAATGACCTTTTTTTTTTCTTCTTAAATTTGTACATTTTCTCATATCACACATTTCTTCTATTGTGAATAAAATATGAGTTTCAAAAGATTAGCAAATAAATGTGTTCTGTTTTGCTTTGTGTTTTTGTTTTTGTTTTACACAGCATTCCAATCTTTTTGGAACTGGGGTTGTAAACCTACATGTACATGCCAATGTGCAGACGTCAACATTAAGTGTGAGCTGCTCAGGGTTACATATAGGATCAGTGGTGTCATTTCCTCCTCTGAACACCTGTTAGCAGCAGGGACAGCATATGCAGAAGTTTCATATTCATGTGTTGTGCAAGCTTCAAGGAACATGACATATGCAGATGATATCATTTGCGTGGCAGAGACAAAGAGTGGAATTGCTAACACACTCATTATAAAACTGGTGTCAGAAATCTCATTATTTTTTACCATTTCATAATTAGGCAGGGGGTTTATTATTAATCAGACCATTAAACATGGAAAGACTTAGTCTTGTCCTGTGCCCACATTCCTAGTCTCTGTCTCGCTGTTCCTATTCACATGAGCCTGATTGACATTGCCAAGGGTGTGTCTATATGAAAATGAGACCTCAACTGCTCGACCTTGGCATAAGCAGAATGCTAAAAGAGCACAAAGCATACATAGAAATCCAGCGTCTTTAGCGGTGACAGAAGGGAGATTCGCTCACAGGCACTGCAGGAAGCTGCTGAATCCTGCTCACTTTGTTTTGTTCTGGGTTCTTTTTTTCATATTTTTAAAACTCATTCAAGCATACATTAGAGTGTAAGCATAGATTACATTATAAATGAATCCTCCTCAGCTATCTGTCTCCCTGTTGTCCTGGTCTGCAGGCTGCTTTTCACCCTCAGTTATTGGTTCAATCAGTGAGTGCTGTTGGCTCAAACTGACCTTTCAAGTACAGGACAAAAACAGAGTCAGTGTTAAACTTCCATCAGTTGTATCTGACTGGATTTGGTAAGGACTTCCACCCCTTATTTATTCTCGACACATCTAAATGAATCTTTGGTCTGTATCCTTCAGCTGTCATTACTTTCTCTCTCGCCAAGTTAGTCAAGCATTTTTTGTTGCAGTGGCTTTTAAACAAAAAAAAAAAATTTGCACGCATTTGTTTTTTCCAGCACTGAAGGCAGCACGCTTGAACTGCTCAATCGATAGTTAACTTCAAGAAGAATCTACCGTCCTGTGGCCTCTCACTGTAAAGTTTCTGCTGCTATGGTTACTGCTTGACTCAGGCGAACAAAATAAATAAATCCTGTCAACTTGAGTCTGTGGAGAGGAGCGATACTCTGCTCAGTACTTTTCTTTCTATAAATCACAAAGTGGACAACTCTTGCACCCAGGATAAAAAAAAAACCATGTGAAATGTTAATGCGGTGAGCAGGTGGCTAACGTCAGATAGTACTTGACTTTGGGGAGTAACACAGTGATCAGTCTGAAAACGTGAGGTAATTATAAGAGCTTTTTTGTTGGCCTGCTTTGCATAAAACCTGTAAACATCTGGTAAAAAATATCGGTAAAAAAAAGAGTGGTTTAGAAGTTGTGTTTGCAGCATAACACACTATATTACCCTGAGAGGAATAATCAACACCAAGTGCATCCTTTGTTATTTGTTTATTTTCCCTTTAAATCTACAAACCCGATTCTGAAAAGCTGGGCTGCTGTGAAAAATGTAGGTGAAAACAAAATACAATGCTTTGCAAATCTCAATTCAAACCCATTTTTTATTTATATGAAATCATTTATCAGTTTAAATATGTGTTTGAACTGAGAAAATGTAAAATTCTAAGAAAAAAATTAGCTCATTATGAATTTGGTGGCAGTAACACGAGGCTGGAAAACTAACTGGTACTGAAAAGAAACAGCTGGAGGAACATTTTGCAGCTAATTCGGTTAACTGGCAACAGGTCTTTAACATGATTGGTTACAGAGAGTTTCTCAAAGGTAAAAATGGGCAGCAGTTTGAATCTAAGCTAAGCCCACTCTTACTGTAGCAGCCGGGTGCTCCTAAATTAAATGCACTTGATTAACTGATCATCAGCAGTTGTGACCACTTTAAATGGTTTGGCAGTTTTCTGGTCTGGATCATTTCTACATTGCCAAGGAGGAACTACATTGTAAATTATCTTAGAGAACCGACTGTTGTGGCAAATCCATCTCAGAATGGTTAAAGGGCCATTTCCCAACAATTTGAAAACATTCAAGACAGTTGCCATTCTTCCAAAGAGTGGATATTCCAGCAAATTAACCCCAAGGACAGGCTGTGCAATGCTCAGAGAAATTGCCAAAAAAACAGGTCTCAGCATGTTAAATGTTAAAGTTCATGATAGTGCATTTAGAAAAAGACTAAACAAGTCAGGCTTGTTTGGAAGGGCTACCAGGAAAAAGCCTCTTCTCTCTAAACAGAACATGGCAGCCCAGCTTTACAGTAAATCTGTAATGTTGCATCTGAACAAAGCACAAGGTTTCCTTTGGTCAATTGAGACCAAAATGCAGATGTTTGGCCATAATGCACAGTGCAGTGTTTGGAAAAAACAGCACACCACAAACTCCTCACATCAACTGTCATGCACTGTGGTGGAAGGGTGATGATTTAGCCTTGTTTTGCACCTACTAAACCTGCGCACTTTGAAGTCACTGAATCAACTGTAAACTTCTCTGTATACTAAAGCGTTCTAGAGTCAAATGCAAGGCCATCTGTCTGACAGTGACCACAAGTGGGCCATGCAATAGGATAATGATAAAAAAAAAAGAAAAGAATCAATGGCCCAGTCCAAGTCCCGACCTCAGCTCGATTGAAAATGCTGTGGTGGGACCCTGCGAGAGCTGTGGATCAACGAATGATCATAAACCTCAATGAACTGTAAACAAAACTGGGCTCAATGCTGTGAGAGCCTGATAAAGTCATACAGAAAATGGTAACTTCAAGTTAACGCTTCTAAAGGTGGTTCTACTAGCTATTGAATCACAATGTGCACATAGTTTTTTGCACAACATTTCTGCTTATTGGTTTAGTTTTCGTTAAGTAAATGATTACACAATCAAATACATCACGTGTTGCTGTTTTAATCTGATTTTAAGAGCCAGTAAGGGCTAGATAATTTTTTACTATGTACAGAAGATACAGAAGGTTTATGTTCCTTTCGCCATGACTATACTGTCACCAGGGGGCAGCATAAAAAAAACATGATGTGTGTTCTACCTCAACACAGTGTGTAATAGACCCGCTGGGCCACCGTGTGGGTGTCACGCTTTGCCTGTCCTAAGCGCGAAATGGACACACACGCATGCTTAAGTTGCAAATTATAACCAGCAGGGGGTTATAATTTATTTAAAGCCAACAAGTCGCTACGACCTTTCTCTTCATTTCTTCATTAGCAGCCATTTCAACTATACATTACAAAGACTGTTTAAGAAAAAGGAAAGATGAGATGGTAGGTGTGATTTTCTGGTGCATTTTTCTTTCACTCTGTTCTCATCATGTATCTCCATGGTGAGCTCTACGGTAAATGCTACTTTCAGCTGCTCCCTCACCACAGCAGGTAATTCTGCATGTTTTGCAGTTTCACACCCGACGTCTTCCCCGAACCAGCAACCTTTTACTTGCAAAGCAAATGTGTTAACCACTACTCCGCTGAAGGTACTAGTTTTATACCCAGTCAGCATTCAACCTAGAATAGAATAGAATAGAATGTCTTTATTGTCATTATAAAGATGTGCAATGAGATTGGAGGAGATAGAAGCATAGCATCATTATCGCCATGCTATGTGCTTTTGATTTTTGGAGGACTGCGCACAAAAGTGTGCTTGCACTGGCTGAAATCGTGTAATTATTGTCTCTGTGTGGTCAAAGTGCCACACAAACAGATGCAGAACCATAACCTGAAATCCAACTTAAGGAAAAGGACCAAAAAAAAATGATACAGTGCAGGGTGACTCAGACAATGTTCCTTTTTCTACTCTGCACAAAACATTCATGAATGCTGCCTCTTCACCACATTTCCACTTCACCAGGTAGACCAGAATCTAAAGCATGAAACAAACAGAGGTGTCAGGATTGTGCATCACCACAAGTTTTCAGGTCGTGTATAGTAGAGGGCCCTCGTTGCTCCTTTTTATCCGAGCTTTATTTTCTTGACATTTGGTGTGAATTTCCAATGAAATATTTTACATCTCTAATAGAGGTTTAAAGGCAGAGCTTGTTTCCAGAGATTTATTTCTACTCTCACCTCGGTGGAAAGCTGAAATAAAGTACACCTAAATGAGATGAGGAGCTGTCATTGTTTAAGCCCCCTCATCACTTGATTGAGGAAACATAATCCGGGTTTGCGTTTTGTTGACCATCCTCCTCCTACACGCACATACGCATGTACCCATATGCACACTCACACAACAGACCACACATACTCCTACCATCTAGAGCTGTCTGATTAGGATTAGTGATTGAAAGGCTGAGGCGTGGGAACCATTTCCTCTCCCAGTGTTTTAATGCTGAAATCAGGTCTCCTGAGGGAAATGACAGTGCAGTTCAAAGAATGATTGCTTTTGAAACAAAGGATGTGCAGCTCATGGATCTGCAGTGGGTTGTTCCCTGAGCTATCGCGGGCTGGAGGTGAACGTGTCTGCACCTCAAAGAGTTTCAGACAGCAGTGTTTGTCTACACTAATCCTAATTATAGCTGTGCTTTATCTGAGTGGGCCGCTGAGTGCACTGTAAGGTAACCATTGTTCTTTTATTATTTTAACTTACAAACCAAAAGTGTTGCATTTTTTGTTTCAGAAGCCATGCTGGTGTAATACTGTAGCTGCAGTATGTGCTTTAGCATTGTCTTGCTGAAATATGAAAGGTGCCTTTCCTCTTTAGTACAGAGGACACATCAGTCCAAGTTTTCCAAAGAGAACTTCAAATTTTGATTCTGATTGATTCTGGCCATAGAACATTTTTACGCTTTGCCTCAGTCCATTTTAAATGATTTCCATGGCAGAATGACATCTTTCAACAGCTGAAGCAGAATTTTATCTGTGTTTAACTTTCCAACATTATATGACACTTCAACAGTGATTGTCGAGATAAATAAAAAGGCTCTGAATTTATCTTCATCAGCCTTGAGTGCCACCATCAAATGATATTCATGCTCTTTCCTGTCTGTAATATAGGATGAACCCAAGGTTGTTCTTTATTCTTTTGTAGAGGAAACTTAACAGTAAGATTTCTGTCAGTTCCAGTAAAATCTTCCGACACGGACTGCTTTGAAAATGTCAAAATCCCTCCAATTTTATAACAAATCAAATTTCTTGGAGAAAAGCAACGCGAGTGACGCAAGAGCGCGATTCGGCAACGCTGCCGTCACTGTCACCTGTGTGTTTGGTTTCGCCGCAGTGGCGATTGTCACTCCCCGTGTGTCGAGGCCCTAAGAACCTCGAATGAGATGCTGATTGGTGATGTTTTTGGTAATGTGTAGTCCTCAAACTGTCTCAATCTCTTCTCTGAACTTTCTTTTCTCTTTCTCCTGTTAATTTCAAGAGGGCATCAAAGAGTCCAGGCTTTGCATTTGCCGTTCACTGCCACCTTGCTTAAACCATAACCTATATACTGTAAATGTGTCACTCTGTAGCCATAATAAAAGCCCTCTGCTAATTTCCCCCAGCATGGTTTCTGTTTCTTCCCTCTGCAATCTCTGCTCCTAAGATAGGTTTCCTGTGATGCTCCCACTGTTCTTTGCTTGTTGCCATGTGTACCGGTCCAACATGGCAAGTGCAAGCTGCGATACATCTTCCCACACAGTGTCAGCGAGTAAATGAAATGGAATGAAATTCTTCACATACCTTTCTGGATACATAACATCTTGTTAATTTGACAAATCTTTGGTGGTTCCTATTTGTCTGAGTGATTTGACTGTTTGTTTTGATCTATTTTCAGGTCACTTTGATCCTTTTTTTTTGCTTCAGGTTAAAAGGAATGGGGATTTCTTCTACTGCTGACTTCCTAAAAAAAAAAAGTCTTAATAGGTGCAACTGACTGTAACACTAAAGTAAAGTAAAGGTGAAAGCTAAAATTCTTAAAAACTGCAGCAAATAATTTGTAACCACTTCTCTGTCTGGCTTAGTTTTTTTCCTTTCTGTTGGCCTTGATATTGATTTTTGGCGAGTTGTTTTTCAATTACTGGCTCTTGTTTACCTTTGAAAACTTTTTTTTTATCAACTGAGGAAAACAGAAAGAAACCCCAAACAGCAACTTCTGTATAATGCATGTAAGCTCCTTTCAGTCTTGGCTTGTGACTTAGAAACAAGCTGAGAAATGAAATGCAAGGAAAACTGAGGAGTGGAGGGGGGGAGGAAGTGGAAACTGGGACGGGGACACCGGAGAGAACAGATCAAGACTGATAGGGGGGAAAAAAACCTTCAGAACAAGCGTATTTGCCTGTTTTGAGTCAATCAGTATCAAGAAGATAGCAGAGAAACAGGGAAAGCCTCTCTCAAGTGTGACCTATTGATCACACCTCGCAGCGCATCCCCCCCCCCGGTGGAGCTTAGATGACCAGTTTAGACAGCGCGAGAAGATAAGAGCTGGGACACAGAGGATTTTCCAGTGGCAGATAGCATGAATCTCTGGGGAGAACGTGACGACAGCTATGACTTCCTTTTACGGTGGTAACTAGTCACGAGAGTCCAAAGCACAGAAGGGTGTTCAGAGGAGAAGAAGAAGAAGAGAATGAATGTGCCTCCTCCAGTGCTCATGCAGGCAGAAAACTGGCAGACTTTTAAAGGAGGTAACAGTGGACAGAAAGCTGAGGAAGAGAGATTCTCCCGTGTGGCGCTGCACATCTGCTGTCAGCTTCATTAGTGTTAATGACATGTATATATGCAGCAGTATCTGTGCAGCTATATGTTCCAGGCTCGCAAATTACCTTTCAGCATATGACAGTTAAGGTTACAGAATTCCATCATAAGGCTGCTGAATATTAATTCTGTCTTCCATGGCTGAGGCACATGATGTATTGACACTTTACTGTAGCTTTTCCCTGGTTTATTACACCAAGGGCATTATCACAGCAGAGCATGTGATACACACCGGTCCACCGTGTGGATGTGACGCTTTGACTGTGCGGGGCGTGAAATGGACACGCATGCAAGTTGCATGCAACAAGTTGCTTCCAGCTTTTTCTGGATTCTCAGTCATTTCAGTGACACGACACGACCAAGATTACTTGTGAAAAAGAAAAGACGAGACAGACGACACAGTAGGAAGGCAGGCCAAATCCAAATCAGCCATCTAGCTTGTTGGCTTTAAATAAAATAAGGCTCCATAAACAATGCATGCATGTCCATTTCACACACCCCGGGCAGGCAAAGCATGATATCCACATGGGGGACCAGTGTATCTATAACATGCTGAGCCGTTATATTGGATTACATTGTCATAGAGCCTCGTGGCAGACCAGTGACCAGTTCATGAAGTACCCTGCTCCTCTTGCCCCAAGGGATATGCTCCAGCCACCCCCAGCAGAACATGGATGGATGGACTGATGGCTAATAGCATACAATAATAATTAATCAGTAGAATTAAGAGTTAAAACACTGACCAGGCACGACACCACTTTCTGCTTGAAAGTTGTTCAGTCTAGTTCCATTTTATGTGCTGTACCTCCAGTTAAGACACTTTATTTTGTAGCTAAAGGACCCTGCGATGTCACAGAGAGAAGCCCAATTAAATGGCAATATCCTAAGAGAAAGCACTTGAAGATGGCTCCCTTTTAAAAAAGTCGGAGTGATATTTTATGATAAAATTATGTGAATTATAGGATATCCCCCAGTAGTCAGCCAGTTTTATAATCAGCTTTAATAACCCAGTGTTGGTCTTTTTTTTTTTCTATTTTTTTACACAAGGAAAAAAAAATCGAACACATCAAAAGAAAGTCCTCATGGTTAGTAATTAACTAGGGAGTTCAAATAGTGACATCTCATGCGGGAACATCTCCGAGAAGGCGACATGCAAACTCTGAAGGGACCTCGAATAAGGTCTACCATGTGTAAGTGGCCTCTCACTCTAACTGCTTGTTATACACATATAGCATCATTACCGCTTTTGCAGGGGTGGCTCACTTTCAGTGCATGTTGATACTAGAGATACACTGGTATGGGGCACAGTGTTAACAATGTTACGTTCAATATTCTGTCTCTTGCCCTGGAACTCAAATCATTTTTTGATGTCCCCAAGAATACATAATTCAATTACAACTACTAAGTGACGAGGAGCATCACTGGTTGGTGTCAGCCGTAGAAATAAATATTATGACATAAATAAATAATGCCAGTTTACATACAGTACCACCTCCTCCTCCTCTAATGTACTTATATACAAACGCATTGGTCTGCATAGTGTCACAGTCTCACAGTCCTTTCCATCGCACTCACAAACATATGCAATACATATATACATGATAATTTTTTGTAGAAACTACTGGGGCACAGGTCCTGCATGCAAGTCTAATTTGCATCAAATTAGAGTTTCAAATTAAAACTAATATAAGATGTAAGCCACTGTTCTCCACCAGAAGGTTCCAAGTATGTACGCTGAGTTTCATATCACATCAGCAACACAAAATATATAGAATCCAAGTTCTCATTTACTCAGTTTTTCTTTTCAACAGAGCTAAAATCCTTTGTTCCCATATTGCAGGTTCCCAGTTCTCCGTTCAGCTCTGAAACCCGATCACCCCGACACTCACAGCTCCTGCTTTTATTGTGTGACAAAAACTCCTTTGAAACTGTGACAAACTGTGTTAACTCTGTGTCTTATCTGTCTGAAACTCTCCTCTTCTTCGCTCCTCCGGCAGCTCTTTTGATATCTCATCTGTCTGTCACACTGCTCATCTCATCTCCTCTCATCTCTTCCCCTGTTCTCTTCTCCTCTCTCCTGTCATGTTCACTCCATGATGGTTAGATCATAAATGCACCGCCACCCCACCCCAGTTCATTTTATAGATGAATCTGGCGACCAGTTTGTGTGTTCCAGCCATTGCTGTACTGACAGGTCACAGTGCTGACAGTGTCTGCTGGTGCATGCTGACAGCAGCAGCAGCAGCAGTGGTAGCTGGACTGACAACATTAGGGAGTGTCTGATAAAAGTGACAAATATGGAGCATTCAGTTATATTCCAAAGTTGAATAGTCCAGCTCTTTTTGGAGTAATAAACTGTATATAAATGACAAACTTAGCCACTGCGACATCACACATGGATCATTTTTAGAAGGTGAAGTCCTGCGTTATTGCCTAAAGCTAGCAAGCTTGACTCACAGACATAGATATCTGCTAATAGTACAATTAACCACAATAAGCCATGTTAATATCTTCTGAAAACACACCGGAAGACAATGTCAATTTAGCTCAAAATAAAATCACTCAAAAATGTTTGAGACACTCGCTTTTACACATCTGACTTTCTTTGTGAAAACAACAGTAGTGAGAAAATAAATGGAAATTTGTCACGTCATTTGTTACACAGAAGCAGATGGCACAAAGGCAGCACACTCAAAAATCCAGTCGTGACAGCATCAGTAAGCCACCGGTGTATAGTAAACGTGAAGAAACCGGCACCAGGTTTTTCAGTTTTGAATTGTAACAGCATAAAGGGTATGGAGTCTCTGTGTTCATGACGCCTTCTTCTTCCAGGTAACAAGGAAATAACACACCTTTACTGAGCTTCCTGATTGGCCGAGTGAACTAAATATTTTTACTTACAGTATGAACTCAAAATTGTGAGTAATTAACTTGAAATTTCAAGTTATAGACAGTAATGTATTTTTTCAGTATCAGAAAATCTGAATAATACAGAAGAGGATTAGGGCCACTAAAAAAAGGGGGGGGGGCATTAAAACAAGGCAGCCCAATTTCTGAGATCAAAGTCAGAATTCAGACTTTTTTCTCAGAATTCTGAGAAATTCTGAATTGTGACAGAAACATTTCATAACCACCGAGCTGGTCTAACTGGATGGTCGTCCACAGCATGAATGAAGTCTTGCTCTTTGAATTGAAAGAAAATGATACAGTAACCATGATGGTTACTGTACCTCCCTCTCTCTCTACTCTTCATTTTAATTCGATTTCGGAGCACTGAAACAGATTTCACGCCACCATTTCCATAATGCTATAAAATAAATCGAATTACATGTCACACCTTCTGCATTAACAGCCTTTTAACTGAAAAGGTGAGATGAGTGGGCAGCAGCTGATTTTGAGGGTCAATGTATTCCCATCTTAATAACCTGTGTCAAGCATCACATCAGGCACAGTGGCACAAGCTTATCCTCTTCACTCGGCTCGTGAAAAGGCTCAATGAACGTGCTCTCACCAGTTCTACTCAGTTACACAGTTACCCTTGTTCAAGTGTGTGTATCATAAATCCCTGAAGCAACTGTGACATTTATATAGTGACTGCAATTACCGACTCATTATACCACTGCTCCCCAGTGGTGGGAGAAACAATAGCATGACCTGGTCTCTGCTTCCCAATAGCATCTTAAGCCTAAAATGATCTAAGACCATCAGCTGAGATCATCTCAGACTTCAAATGTTTTGGGAAAGAGGAAAGAGGGCCCTGACCGGCACAGGGAGGGCATCAGAGCACCAGCTCGCTTGAAGGGCTCGCGTGGCACTCTTTTGTCCTTTTTAAAAGCCGTCCAGGACTTTGCTGACAATATCTGTGGAGCAGAACCCGAAAAACTGGATGAGTTTCACCTGAGTACGAGCTACTATTGGCAGAGACTCTGAATTTAAAATGCTTCTGATTTTATTGACTTCCTGTAAGAACGTGGGTACATCTGACTCAGGCTTGACAAGTTACAGGAAACTATCAGAATGGCATCTATTTTAATTTAACTTTAATTTTACCTTTTGTTGAGCCAAACATTTTTAGACTGATTGCCTCTTTTTTCATTTTATAAACATTAATGCTTTATTGCTGCCCCTCAACCCCCAAGACTTTCTGCACACATGACAGCACACTAGATGGATGGAAATTTATGCAAATGTTTGGTGATTCATATATGATGTGAGAAGTGCACTCGTACCAATTTCCATACTCACTGCAGTTATGTTTGTGGTATTCATTAGGTTGAGGGCAATCGTATGTATTTTCTCATTTCTGTAAGATCACATTCCCAGCGGTTACAACATTAATTTATGTCATTTCTATGTTTTTTTGATGTTCTTTGTGTCTTTTTTGATCTGAAGTGTTCTTGTCCTTGACCCATTTTCTGTAAAAATGTCATGCGTATTTTTAACTGAATGCATTCACTCATACTCATCTTTTTTTAATGTTTAAAATCACAAATAATTAAATTCAAATCAGATAATTTCTGTAAAATTAGGTTAGATTATGCTCTTTCTACAGCGCTGATACTGCAGCTTCAGGACTGCAGTCACAGACTCTGATGTCACCTTGATGGCACCCACTGGTAAGGGAGTCGCAATGTCAACTATGAGCATTTTCACCTCCGCCATCTTGACCTGACATGCAATGGGGAAGATATGGCTGAGAAACTGCAGGATGCAGCACACGTTAGACAAAGCATGACCTGTTTTGTTCTTCTTTTTGACTCATTATTTAGACCCTTACGAGTGGCTGTGACTCAGGAGGTGGAGTCACCTACCAATCGGAAGGTTGATGGTTTGATTCCTGGCTGCCTCAGGCTACATGCTAAAGTATCCCTGGGCAAGATACTGAACCCCAAGTTGTTCTCTGATGCAAGCGTTGGCGTGTGAATGTTAGCCAGAAAGCACTTAGCTTAGTGTAATATGTAAGTGCTTGTATGAATGTGGTGTGAATGTACACTGTATCATAAAAGTGAGAACACCCCTGACATTCCCGCAGATATTTAAGTAAATCTTTTCATGGAACAACACTTACAAAATGACACTTTGACACAATGAAAAGTCGTCTGTGTGCAGCTTATATAACAGTGTACATTTATTCTTCCCTCAAAATAACCCAATATGCAGCCGGTGAGTACACCACCAAGAGACTACACCCATAAATGTCCAAAT
>VOQJ01024367.1:2538-19444 GCA_015052665.1 Apistogramma diplotaenia | reverse complement strand
GGATCAGCAATTACACTTTAATTTTGTGTGTGACTCCATATACAGGCCTCCATTGGTTAATAAATTTGATTTCTATTGATGATTTTTGTGTGATTTTGTTGTCAGCACATTCCGCTTTGTACAGAACAAAGCATTCAATGCAAATATTTCATTCATTCAGCTCTAGGATGTGTTATTTTTTGAGCAGTGTATTTTTGCTGGAATATGTCACATATCTTTCCTAACTCAGGGGTGACTAAAACTATTTGGATAAAAGAGCAAGGCCTCCAAATTAGGGTAGAGGGTAATAATATCCTTACTTCTACATTTATTTTATACTTTCATTAATTGGGGAAGGACATCTCCATCTGTGATGGGTCTTCTTACATAGAAGAATAGCCAACAGCACAAGCTTGAGTATGTTGTCTAAGGATTTTGAAAGGTATTCTGGGAGAGAACTTGTACGTCTACCAAATAAGTCACAGACTGGCAATGTATAAGGTTTAAACGCGTGAAAGACACAGTGTAGCCTGCGGGATAAAAGCACTTTGACTCGTCAGTGAGACTTAAAAAAGCACCACAGCAAAAAATAAATAAATAAATAAATACCAGTACCAGAATATTTAGAGGTGAGTTGAAAAGGAATTTTTGTCATTTTGTTCTCTGCGTGAAGTGGAACTATCACAGTGTGCACTGGACTGGAGATGAAACCTCAGCTTTCCCCACTTCTGTAGCCATTGTTCAAGTCAAGGGAATATGCACACAGAACAGGCACAAGTCGTGTCCACATTCAGTCAAAGGAAAACATCATCTGTTTACAGATTCACTATTAAATTTCTGCACGCTCATATGCAGAGTCATCTTCAAAGAAGCAGAAAGGAGTGAAAGAAATTGAGATGGCAGCAGAACAGTATTTAGGTAAACATTCATTACACTGCAGAGTTTCTTCTGAGAACTATTCTTCTTCCTCCATGCATTCATTATTAAAACACTGCTACATGTTTTAGTGATATGCATAACATAGAACACCCTAAAAAACCCTAGATACCCAGAGGACTTGAACATTGTGATATATTTATTTTTTTATGTAAATGGACTTCGTAACAGTGGGGCATGTGCAGTATTTATGAGTTTGAGATAACTGTTAGATGCATAGGGTGCAAATGCCAAAATCTGACATGCTGCCACAGTGGGATTATTGACACATACAGTTGCTACACCTCTGGGTATTTAGGTATCTATAACACTGGAGTCTTACAAATTATCAAAGCAGCACAGGCATTGTGTCTGCAGGTGTACCAGCACTTAGCAGCAAATTACCTCACTTCAGGTCTCAGTCAGCCAAAGAAACTAGCAAATCAACAGTAGAATGAACCAGTGAAGGAAACATTTATGACAGTTTGTCCTTTTTTAAAACGAGGTATATATATTTTTAACACAGTTTTTTTTTGCCCTAGATCTGTTGGAATTTCACAGAAACACATTTTTATTCTGGTGAGCTACAGTCAAAGGTTTTAAATTACTGCCCCCAATCAAAACAATGTCCCTACTGAATTTCAAAAACACAAGTTGAGCTGAATGTTTCTAGTTTTCGGTTGTGCCCAAGTGCTGCAACCAAAGCTCCCCTGAACAAGTGTATTTTTGGCTTTTAACCATCTCCAGTACAGTAGATGCAGCCCCTCTTGCGTAACATCACATCCATAATTGAGGAGGATGCATAGACCATCACACACCTGCTCCTGAAGTCCAGCTTGTGCTTATTGAACGGGTGGAGCTGCAGTTCAGCTGTAGCACTTTGAAGAAGGGGGGAAAAAAAATCCCATTTTGTCTTCCACAGCTGCTCACCTTTGCTGTCAGTGTCAGCCAAAGCGGTGGAAACGTGGTGAATGCAGAGGAGCAAATGAGTGTGCAGGTCCAGTGGGGTTGAAATGGTATTAAGAACTGGTATTTCATACAGAGGGACACAGAGTTTTGAATGTAGACTGTGGAACAGGACAACAGCTTCCCTGGTGTTGTTAGTGCTTGTGTTTTAAAGAATTAATCTTGAATACAATAGCCCAAACTGAATTACAGCTGTAGTGCTCAGTTCTCAGTGCTCACTCTTCCTTGTAATGGAAATCCTGCCAGTTTAATGCCAAATCCGTTCTGCTGTCACCCCTTTCTTCTCCTCACTCCTTTTATCTGCCGTTAATTAGAAGTTGTGAACTGATGACTCCTACCTCAGCGTAATTAATCCAGGGTCTGCTGTGTCCCTGCACAGCACATCATTGTCTGTGCTGGCCACAGAAGAGGAGAGCATGGGAGTGGGAAGAGCAAAGCGTAAATGGGGTTGTGCAAGTAATTAAGAGGCTTATTTTGAGCATCTTGATATACATGATGGATAAAGATGTCAGCTTGTAACACTGTAACACAAAATAACCCTCATAAGTGTTCACTAACTTCTCTTAACTAGTAAATGTTGATACATTGGACTTAATGTAATTAGATAGGTTAGCACAGGCATCATTAGAAAATTGCTCCCAGATGAAAAATAAAAGTGACGCTTTGCACAGATACAAGTGCTGAGTGAAAGTGTGGAAACTCTGTATATATTTCAGCCCCACAGCTGTGCTTTTAGGGAAAAGTATCTGTTTACAAAAAGTTCTGAACTGCATCATATCCCTGGGCCTCTTTTCTCACCTCTTTCCATTTTTCAGTCACATTAAAGCACATTATCCTCCCCTGTGCTAACCTTCTTACTACATTCAGGCTTCAGATGCCACAAAAATCCAACAATGAGCCAGAGAGGTTAGTTACACAGCTTCTGCTGAAATAGAGAAGTGTGGCTTATTGCTGAAGAGAAATCTGATCTTTTTTTGTTTAACATTTAAAGACACACAGGCTGTTTTACATGATTTTACATTGATTATTGTGACAGCCTTTTTACTTGCCTTAGCAGAAAATCTGTCGAACAACTGCAGCTGCCTGGTTTTTAACTAGAACAAAGAGAGGGGATCACATAACTGCATCCATCCATCCACCCATACCTCCATTCTCTTCCGCTTATCCAGTTGGATAAGCTGCCAGCCTGTTATAAGGCTAACACAGAAAGACAGACAACAATTCAAACTCACATTCACACCTATGGGCAATTTTAGCACTTTTACACAAAAGTGTGCCACTTTGTTTTCAAATTGATTTTAATATATTGATTATCTTTAAGACCCCACATGGCCTCGCTCCCAGCTACAGTACACATCTGACCTCTTAGTAGGATATGCACTTTTGTTTTATTCTGTTGCTCCTGTGAAGCACTTTGTCACATGGATTTTGAAAAGTGCTATATAAAAGTGTTTTAGTAAGTAAACATGAGACTTTAGATATGTACTGGAGGTTGAGCAATAGGTAAATTTTGTTTTCACGTCACAAAGTCAGTTATAAATGATTTGTGATTGTTTTATTGCCTCACTAGAGGTTTGTTAAAATTACTATCACTACCATTTTGCATGGCTAAAACAGCGCTGCATTATTTACACTGTAAACCGATATAGACTGTATAGAAAAGATGGCTGTAGTCATTATAACATCACTCACTGGTGGATGAGACTAAGAAGCCATGTACACTCATGGTGGCAACTTACATAAAAACATAGCCTGTTTTATTACCTATTAAATGAAACTACAAACTGAACATCATGGTGTATTATAAGTCTAGCAATTGAGACCATAAGCTTATTAGAAAAGTGATTACTCAGGTAATAAGCTAGGTGAGATTAAACTGGACTTGTCTTTGCAGGAAGACAAGGACTCCCTGTTGGCCATTAGAAAGAATGTAAGTTCTGCATTGCTCTTCTTTTGTTTGGAGGCTATGTCCAACTTTAATGTATCACTCATGTATAGTAATCATGTAGACTACTTCTCCTGGGGACCTGTTTACTCTCAGTTTTAAGTGTCCTATCTTCCCCCTCCCTCCCTCCCTCTCTTTTTTTCTTTCTCATGGGGGATTCCCACCAAGACTTGGCGACTGCATACATTACCTCTCAGCATCACACTAAAGTCTCCTTTAAAAATCAGCTGTGTGCATCTAATCAATAGAAACACACTAGATTCACTGCCAAACAAACACAGACATAAATTATGCCAGCTGACACAATGAGACCCGCTGAAGCGAGCATTAAGCACCATACCTGTTATAATGTGTCACATCTACTGCAAAACACAGTAATTATCAGATAAACAGAAAATGCAAGATGACTCAGTTTACCACAAGCAAATCAGAACAAAGGGCAATGAATATGCTGCGAACACTGAATACATTATCTACACAGTATGCACAGTTTCTTCAGGGTCAACATTCCTCTCATCTGCATTAGTGAGTCACGTTATCCACAAGCAAACAGTAAAGAGCTGATGGCTCATTTTTGAGTTATAATTTGTGTTCGTTGTAAACTTGATACTTTGTCCCCAGGCATAAACACTGATGTTGATAAACAAATTCATAAAGTATTCCAGCAGGATAATGGGACAGTTTTTAAAGGTCATGGCTGATTATGAAGATTTCATTGGAAGTGAATATTAATATTGTGCCTGATTTTTAATTTTTTTTTTTGTCTGCAGAAATATGGGCAGTCTGTTAGAGATGGTTACAATTTTGTCAATGATTAAGATTTGAATGTGCATCAGTTTGTCTAAAGTTGCACTTTAAATCAGATTCCAAATGAATCCAATGAATTCCAATCAAGACCAAATGAAGCAAAATCCAAACAAATCTATAGTTTCGTTTAAAGTCTGTATATATGATATGCTCTGAGTGAAGCTCAGCATCTGCACAGATTCTCCTGGTTTTCAGGACATATTTACATCAAACCTTGTGGGTTTACATTTTTAGCTCTGCAATATAGATTAGAAATGTAGTATTCAGTAAACAGATCTATAGTTTTATTTGGCACTGTTGCTGTTTAAATGAATGGAAATACAAGCAGATTAAATTTCATAACAGCTGAACCAGTTATCGACTGACCTCAGCTGTGGCATTGCCAGACTCAGCATTGCTTTATCATACCAGAGGGAATTACATGTTTGGATTACATACGGTCCAGATACAAGACTTTGCTGGTAGCAAAGATGCACAAAGCCACAGTCCCATATTTTACCTTTAAGCAACTCTCCTCATTTTACAACCGTCTCCCATGTGCATGATTGTCCACAAATCGAAGGATTAATAATGCACTATTATCTGTTTTCCGTCACTTTAGTCATGCAAAATCTGCACACTCCACTTTGTTATTCATCCATTTCCTGCACCTGACAGTCATTTTTAATTCATCAGAATGTATTTATGACTGAAGCAGCAGAGTGAGAGCTACAGTCTCACTGGACAAAGTGCCTGTGATATACTCTTGAATCTTAAACTCCAGTCATTCATAACAAAGTTCCCTTTGCATGCTTTAGCTCAGTATCCTTTCTTTTATAGAGGAACACAGGTAAAGACATGGAGGGAAAAAAATTCTGGCCAATGCCAACACTGCTGCTACAGTTTTTTTTTTTTTTGCTGATCTCAGCATGTGACACTTGAAGTTTATTTTCTGTGGTTTATCACAAGAGAACGAGCAGCCATGCATGCTACAGGTTCTGGCAAACAGACTTATTTGGTCCCATATTTATTTATCAGCTGGTCTTAGCAACAATAAACTGTGTTTGCTGTTGACTTTCAAAGCTGGAACAATTTGTGCTCTGCGGTCAGAGGGTTGTAGTGGTGCAGCGTGGGGCAGCAGGGAAAACACATTACAACGAAGCCTCAAGGAAGCTGTTGCAACTACAGGATCATGTTTCATGCTAAAATTGTGCATCACTAAAGCATCTTCACTCTTTGTCACTTTCGAAATCCCTGGGATTAATGGACTTGTTTGACATTTTTGGCAAATTTGCATTTTTAAACACATTTTCCTGCCTCGCTGTTTTGTAGAGGTTTATTTGCGCACCTATCAGCGTAGGTAATCCTCTTATCCGACTCTTAGGAAGAAAGCGAGTAAGTATATTTCCCCAAATGTCAAACTGTTCCTTCCAGTGTTACCTGATGATACTCAATGCGCAAGCTACTTGTAAATGTGTGAGACAGGCTTGCTTCCTAAGAGAGGAACAAAAGCCACAAAAAGCCTGAGCCGATCTGTCAGAGAAAGAGAACGTGCCTGCGAGGAATAGCAACAATAAAGACCAACCGGATGAATCTATTTCTATTTCTAGATGATAGAGACCCCTATACTGCCTATAATGTGTGATAGGCCACGGGCTGTGATAGGCCAGCTAATTGGTATCTCCGCAGGAGAAAAATTACCACCGGTTATCACTAGTATAACGTTTGACAGCTGACTCCTTTTGTCTAAAATTGTTCAGAGGGGAATAATCATCAGTGAACGCTGCACAGGCGGCAACTTTTATCTGTTTTGAAAGTTATATTTTGTCCTGGTAAGAATGAGTTTTAATTACCCTAATGTAAGTTTAGACTTCAACCAGTTGAGAGGTTCAAATTAAATAGTAGCGTTGCAGTGGCAAACTGAAACAGATACGATTATACAGGTGCAATTCCCCATCAGAACCGCATTTATAAGTACGACGCTGCTGTCAATCACTTGCTCCACCTCTCATTTATTTGTGCACTCACAGGAGCATCACTAATGAGTGAGGGTAAGCAGTGGAATGTCTTTGGACTCATCCAGCTATCTCTCTGGTTCCTCACTGTATGAGTTTCTCACTGATGAACACTTGTCCATAATTATAATAACAGTATTGTGATTGTAACCGTAGTGGTGTTTTTCTCCATCTGCACAGAGGAGGGATTATAAAAGTGTCCCACTTGATTTGGCAACCATTTAATCTCAATTCAAAGTTTTGATGTCACCCACCAAGACCATTTTCTGTGAGGAAAAACTCTTCTATAGAATAATGGGAGGATTTACGTATTAAATTAAAAGGAATGTAATGGAGCTGCAGTTGGTTGGTGAGAGCCTGCGATAGCCGAGGGAGCGAGTCTTCCCCATGCATGTCACTATAAGTCATTATTATAACCCCCAGCCCTCAGCGTACAAAGTATTCAACGTTGGGTCAGGAAATCAGGCAATTAAAGGAGCTGGGGATGTGGATGAGAACTGACAGCCAATGGGGAAGTGCAGAAGGAGCCAGGAAGGCATAAACCTCCTCTACCCTCAGGGAACTGACTGGTCCACATCCCTCAGCCCACTACATGTACAGAGCAACTACTTAATCAGAATGCTTATTCAAATCAAATAATGCAAAAGCCTCCGTTTGCCAAAGTATCACACAAAGACAGTACTCTGACACATCTGTTCATACCATGAAAACTGTGTTGAGACGTTGCTGCTGTTACTGTTTTCTGATCAGAGACGAACATGGTCACATTTACAGTACTGTGCAAAAGTCTTGAGTCACCTTTCATTTCTTAATATTTTGCTTCACGTGAGCCAGATTTTCTTGTAATTGTTTAAAGTTGTCTTGAGCAATAATTCTTTGTTAAGCAACTTAACACAGTGAATTATTCAAGCATGAAAAATACGCCTAACTCAAGGGATGAATCAGGTTTGTGTCTACACCTAACACACAACTTAGCAAACAACTAATGTTAAGTTGTATCTTATCTGTCATGGTTTGGGGCTACATTTCAGTCACTGGTGTTGGAGATCTTGTCTACCTGCCACTATACTAAATGCAGTACCATCTAGAAAGCATCTGATTGGCAGCAACTTCATTTGTCCACACTGTCACACTCCCCAGAGCCCAGACCTCCACATTATTGATGCAGTGTGGGATCATCTTAAATGAGATGGAACAAAAGGCAGCCAACATCCAAAGAAGAGCTTTGAATGTCCTTCAAGAAACCTGGAGAACTACTCCTGAATCTAGCTCAGAAAGATCAGACTATGTTGAAGTATCACTAATGAGCATTTTTAACCTTGTACAGATTGCTGCACCTGTCTCGAGTTTCCTAGAAAAATATAAAGAAATGAGGTGAGGCTCAAGGCTTTTGTATAGACCTGTAAATTATATTATTTTAATGATTTGTATAATGAAGCAGTGCAGCATAGTGTTTATAGCAGGCTGTCAGGTGTATTAAACTCTCTGCTGTAAGGCTTTTAAATTCCCCCAGCTTTAAAATGATCATTTTACATCCTGGCTAAACTGTTTAAATGGTCTGAAACGCAGATAATACAGCCCTCGCATGCAGCACACCTCTCCTCAGCATGAATTTAGGGTAATTACGACAGAGAATGAAACATGATATTTGTCACGCATGTTTCTTACTCTACACTTATAATGACAACTTCCCTGTAATAAGATCTACTCTCAATTGAAGGATAAATTGCCTCATTTAGGAAATTCCATCACCAGCTGATGAAGAAAACAGCTCATCCATAAATCCTTTAATAAGCACACAAAGCTGTGCATTTACAGCAGCGATATTTTTGTCCAGCACTGACTGCTCACTATTTGCCTGGTTGCTCTCACTGTTGCAGGTTGCACTGAAAAAAAGGGGGAGATGGAGGAGAAAAAGAGTGTGACTATTACACTAGTGACAGTACGCAGACCTGCTGGCCTTTTGAAGGGTCTCCAAACACCTTCGGCTGCTGTGGATGAGATGACAGGTTTCGCTGGTGTTCAGAAAACCAGTTTGATCAGTGGTGAAAGCAATCTGGCTGGAACAGGCAGCTAACGAACACTTCAAAGGCAAAGCCAGATCAGAAGCTAAATTATTAATCTTTTCTTTTCATTTAGCATCCAATAACAACAACACAAAAAAAACAAACAAATTTTCTCCCCTGAGAAACACTATTACATTGTTGCTGCTGCAACTGACAGCTGTATTTAACTGCTGCTTTCTGGTGTTTGAGCCTGTTCCCCATCTTTGAATTATTTACCAAAGAAGTTAGAGCTCTATGCCCAATTTTTGTGAATCTGTCAGGCTCAATTACATTCAAGCAAAAATGATTCAAATCACCAAATCTCTGTATAATCGAGGTGCAGAGTCTCAGGTGTGTTGTTGCACTGTTACTCATCTGTCTCATTTTGTGCTGAGGACACTCACAGCGCTCTGATAGCAGTCGGCAGTCATTTGGAACAAAGATGAAGATTAGTTAAATCCATCGTTTAAGCGCTTAGTGAAAGTTTTCAACAGGTTCTGCATTTCATATTCAGGATTCTGGGCCTAGCTGCTGCTTGTCATCGCTTTAAAGCAGATGGGCTGCGGGATATGATTGGTGGTGAGCCAGGGTGTTTTTCAATCTGAATGTTTGGGGTTTGATTACCTGTCTATACGTGCTAAAGACACGCTTCTTCTGTAACCTTTTTAATCATCTGTGATTTCCCAGTTTTTCAGTGCTGCACATGAAAGTAGAGGAAGAGAATAAAATGAAATTTATGCTTGGGGGATCAGTAAAACTGTGTCAAAAGTTCTGGGGATAAAAGAGCCGTATTTTGAAATCCATGTTGCCAATTCCTATTCATGTTATAATGAATCTTTCATTCAGCTGCCTGTACATGAAAGCTACAGATACATGTGTATTCCTCACATATCTAGGATGTAGCAATTTTATACTACATGTCCATTATGTACTTGTTTATTTATTACAGATACATCCCTTTTATTTTTCAGTATTATTCTTATGCCTTTAATGAGCAAACCCATCAAAAGGACAATACTAACGTGCATTGCCTGTGGCGCCGCAGTGTGATATTGCTTATGTCTCTGTGCCAGACTGTGCTGCAAATGTTTGTGTAGCGTTTGATTGGAATCTGCTCTGTCCAGCTGTTTTAAAATCGAACTATTTGACCTTTTAAATACATGTTGCTAATACCACCTTTTATTGGCAATCTAGTAACATCTAACATTGTGTTTTTGTTGGGTACTTAAAGCTTGAACCATATATTTTCTTTTTTTGGATACTTTATTTCTCCATTTTTAGAAACCCATTGAACATGGCTGCTAATAGACTTGTGTGTGTTTTATCACAGAGTCTATGTACCCCTTTGTTACCTCGCCTCAGTGTCTGATGGAAAAACAAAACAAAACTAAACTAAACAAAAACCCTAAATAGAAAATTGGAGTGACTGCCTCACAGTGTGACAGAGCTTTAACAATATCCCCAGAAAGGACAAGAAAGTGAGTACAAAGAGCTGACATGGCTATTTTTACCTGCGTGTGTGTGTGTGTGTGCGTGCGTGCGTGGGTGTGCATTTAGGATCTTTGTTTTTCTTCACTGTGTTCTCCTAAAGGCGTTTATTTGTTCTTACATAAGTGCGCTGTACATGTTATGTGTGTGTCTCTGTCTGCTATTTCCTGTGTATGTGGGTCACTTCATCACCTTTCATTACTGCTATCCCACTTTTTTCTTCTTCACTTCTGGGCTGTATTTTGATTTCTTGGTCACTTTTCATCCAAAGCCTGAGCAAGTCATTTATTTATCAGTACGTAGATGTGGTCATAGTGCCCCCTTCAGGCACTGTGGGCTCTCTGCAGTTTCAGGATGTTCAGTATCTCAACAGCTGTTGTCCAATCAAGTATCAGTAAGCTATACCTTATATTTTAATTTTATTCATTATTTATATATTAAAATGGGAATGTCAACACAGCAGCATGATATGCAAAATGTGTTATTTTTTACACGTTTGAGGGCTTAGCTCTGTCAAAAGAGCTCATTACCGTTCAATAATGTTTTGTTTTTGTTTTGTTTTCGGCTTTTCGGGTTTTTACTGTTATTTTGTTTAATAATGGTGTGAAAAGCTTGCTTATTATAATGTTTTATAATTGCATGCCCACACATTTCCGGTTTAAGTAACAGCCTGATATAAATGCAAGCGGTAACGAGAAGCTTTTGGAAATGCTGCCCCGTAATTACAGCAATTTAGAGCAATCTGAATAATTTCAAGCACTGTGCGATAAGTGCAAGTGAAAGAAGAACAGCTTCAGCAAAAACAGCTGGTGGCATCGCTGCATGCAAAGTTTTTATTTTAGTTTTTATTTCCTTAAAGTTAAATACTGGACAGGTTTAAAATGAAAATCTAATTAAAATGTCCCAAACTTTACTTTCTGGGCTAAGCTGCCCGGTAAAGCTTGAAGATGAATTAATCATACTGTGACTTGACAACAGAGGGAGCCAGTGGCATTTCTTTCTCTGCAGACAGAAACTGTCTCCTAAGGGAAACTTCTCACTTTAACCGGGAAACGTGGTGCAAAGATTAGAGTCTCTGCTCATGTAGTGAGTCATAGTTAATTAAATTCCTCAAGCATAATTTGTCAAGTACAATCATGCAAATGATGAAACCAGAGCTCATGGCAGTGGCGAGAGCAGCCTCGAATCAGTGGACCTCAAATCAGTGGACCCTGCTTGTGTTATCCGCAGCTTTCTTAAAGAATATGACAAAGATGGCACTCAGAGATAAGCAGCATAGAACTGGATGGAAAATATTTCTGCAAGTAGAATCTGGATCCCATTAATACAGTATTACTCTTAACATGCCGTCCACATGCTTTACACAGAACTGTGGTCAGCAGCTGGAACTGGACCAACGCTACAATACGTACTGCCTCTTATCTTGATCTCAGTGATCCTGATGAATCTTTATGCGAAGGAAACAATATGAGATCTATATTTTAAGGTGGAATCAAGTTACACTTACTACTGAAAAGATTAACAAGCAACCTTAAACCTCCAAGCACCCTGCCTTAGTGTCAGTTCAAATTTTACAGCTCTTCTAATTGGCATAAATATGTAGTAGAGGCCCAAATCATTCTGGTTTCACCACTGTCCGGGCTGTTTACAGGATAATAACACCTCTTGGCCTTCATGCACATCTGCGCCGCAAATAAGACTTTTGCACTTCACATATGGTGGTCTTGATACATCCTTAATTGGGAAGGAGAAATGCGCTGGCAGGAGCTGATTCCTCTGGTGGGATGTAAATTTAATGGAGGCTCACTCTTCCTGATTAAGCGTGGGCCACCGGGATGGAGGGCGATTATAAGTGCTATCACTGGGTGTTACAACTTGACGGCATTTAAGAGATGCTGCTGGACTTTAATAGCTGTGGTTTTAATTAAGAGGAAGTCCCGTATTTTAAAGTGGCTTTCCGTCTGGCTCACTGTCTCCCTGATAGAAAACACAGTGCTTTAGAGGGAATGGAGGTCACAATTTCTGTGACCCATTTATTACCCTCGCAAAGTGGTGCTAGTCAGACTGTTTATTTGGGTTTGTGTTGGACTGCAAATGTAATTGAGTACTGGAACAATACTTGACAAAACAACTGAGGCAATTAAACCAGATAAAGATAAAGAGCTAACCCCGAGACTAGGATACTGATTAATGATGAGAGTATGTGAGAATATTATTATTATTTTTGTCAGTTTTTGTCAAACTCTGTGGTTCTTTTCTCCATAACTTGAGTAAAACAAATCATCCTGCCAGTAAATAAATTAACTAGGCTACTGAAGGGCAATGTTGTGTTCGCATACCTTTGGACTGCACACAAATCACTACTGCGGGGAGTGCCAGACACTGTGGATGGCAGCACCACAAATTCTTAATCACGTGGAAGCCTGGGCTCAATATTACTGTTTATTCTATCATAAAATATTTATGCTGCTTTGTGTCCTGCATAGAAGAAGACAGAGACAACAAGGGATTTGCGAAATCCATTAAAAGAAATCGCTTTGAAATTATCTGTTGTGGAAACATAATTTCAGTGACTTCAGCGTGTATTGTAGCAAAATGTGGCTGCAGCTGTACCATCAGTTACACTATGGCAGCAGAGATTAATAGTCTCAAGAGTATATATCAGAGTATATGAAAGATCTGTGCTCCCATGTAACTCTGCAGTGTAACAAAAGCAGGAAAAGTGTTTTGGCAGTGGTTTTCTAATCCTCAGGGGACCCCACTGAGGCCATTAATCCAATGAACTGCTGCTGGTTGCGGTACTTTGACAGCCACTTCCTTTTACAGATGAGCTATGCCTTTTTCTGAAGATGTTAAAGGCCTCTGAAGAGGGAAAGTTAATTTGACTTGACCTTTGTGGTGCTCGGAACAAGCTGCTATGTCGGGCTCCATCCCATAACCCTGTCTTCTGTTTCCACACCCTGGGAGGTATTATTGCATAGCAAGACACAATCTTTCAGGTTTGTAATGAAGCCTCGGCTCCCATGTTCACTGCTTCACCACAGGAGTCAGAAGTCACCTAGGAGAAAGAAACTGGAAGATTAAAAAACAAAGCACCCTCTTTCTCAAGAACAACAAACACTGAAATCCTCTTTAGAGAACACCGTCAATACTTTACATCAATAATAATGAGTCTTTAATATTTATTGCAATATTAAATTTAATTATCCTATTTTTGTATGTGTTTGTCTGCAGCCAGTTTCTTTGCTCATGCTGCAAAATGTGATTGTGCCTGATCATTTTAATGAAACGGAAAAACTTTGCAAAAAAAGTAACTTTGGGAATTCTTCCAGTTCATTTGCAGGATCATGAACCATGCCATTGATAGTGACTGTGAAGCTTTACTTAATTCACACAGAGTTCACAGTAAGCTTAACACTGAGAGACTTAATTAGTATACTGTACATAGAAGCTATGAATGCAAAAAAACTTCCTACAAAAAAACAAAACAACACTTGCCAACTTTTTTCCCCTCGTTTTTATTGTGAAGACATTTAACTACATAATTAATCCCTGGTGTGTTTTAAGGAAAGGAAGTGCAATTTCAATAATATGTCTTTTAAGTACGTTTTTCTACATCATTAAGATGTAGTAAATCGAAAAAATCTGTCAGCATGACTCTTTTGGGTTAAATTTTAAGGAATAAATGTGCAAAAAATTACAGCGCTGACAGCTTATTTGATTTTTAATGACAGGGCTTTGTCTTGTAATTGAAAACTGAAATTATCTGTTAATTCACGGATGATGTCCTTTTTTTGCTTTTTAACATTAACCAACAATAACAGCGGTAAACAAAGTTTCCATGGTAAATAGTGAAAATAAAATTGGAAGTTTTATTTTTTTTTTGGAAGAACATCTGATATTCTGTCATTTGATGATTTATGTTTTACTCAGTTACTTTGGTGTGGTGGGCAAGGCTGTGGGTGACGCCGTTGTTGGTAAGAAAACTGTGAAACTGGCCAAAATACAGATAAAAGTCCAAAATGTTTATAATTTTTACATTTTCTGAAGCCAACCAGGAGGTTGGATTGGACTCTTTGGCAGGCTGGTTCTGGTCCCCGGGCCATGTTTTTGACACCTGTCTACATTATCAAATGAGAATGAGAATCAGAGAATTAAGTTAATAATGAATTAGATCACTTCCTTTAGGAGGAAACTGGGTGCCTCTAGTGTTCCTTCATTTCAGCAAACCGAGGCTTTTATAGTGTGAAACAAGAATTGATTTGTCTTAAATCAGGCTTTGCAGTGTCACTGGATAAGAAAATGCCATTAACAAATCTGTCAGTGTCTGGCAGAGATACTGACAGATTTTTACTGGACTGTCAGTAAAAAGAACAGCTGGACGCAACTTAAGCTGGGCACGTTTGCTCATCCTGGAACTACGGGTTTTATTTAGGTCAGAAAATACATCATTTAACCTTTTACTCTTGCACACCTTTTATAAAATAGATTTCCACACCACCTCCCTTCACTCCTTCCCATCCAGCTCCATAGTTGCACAGCTTGGTAACTGTCTTTTTGTTGGCTACAAGGAAAACTTTGTCAGATATCAGTGTCTTTCTTCACCACAGCTTTTTTTTGGGGATATTGGCTTTAAAATAAACTATCTACAGCAGATGAACAGTATCTGAAAGACTGAAAGACTAAGACATCTACTGTTCAAAGCCTCATCAGAAGTGGTCTGAGTTGAAATGTGGCTGTCAAGGTCAAGAAGGTATTCTTAAGGAAGGGAAACAGGGAGAACAGGCTGAGGTACCCCAGATTACAGAAGAACTGGACTGACAATCAGTGGCAACAGTTGTTAAATTTTTAGTTCAAAGCTGATGTTTCCATTCATTTTTGCACGTTTCAGTAATTCGCTGCACCTAGTTCCCATTTTCCTAGCAAAAGATACATATGTGAGGGGAGGCTCAAGAATTTAGGACTGTACTTTATGGCCTTATATTGTTTTTGATGAAATATTTCCCTGTTCCAGCACACAATGGTGTTTGACACCGTTAAACTGAGTTGTTTGATCTGGAAAATTGCAGCTTCCCCCATTATTCAGCATGAATAAACAAAAGAAAGAAAAGTACAAGCTGCTCTTTGGAGCACGCTAGAACATTCCAACGTACGTGGGAAAAATGATCGCCTCTCGTTGCAGATCGGCTTCTTTTAAGGATG
This sequence comes from Apistogramma diplotaenia, assembly GCA_015052665.1. Taxonomy (NCBI): domain Eukaryota; kingdom Metazoa; phylum Chordata; class Actinopteri; order Cichliformes; family Cichlidae; genus Apistogramma; species Apistogramma diplotaenia. Next base: position 4,103 of record VOQJ01024367.1, on the reverse strand, counting down.
AAAAGAATTCATGCGGCTGTGTTGATGCAGGAACGGGACCTCAAAGGGTTTGGCTTTTTACGTGTCGCTACTGCTTGTGTGCACTGATTGCTGTAGATTGTTTGTTAGAGAGAGAGTGTTGTCATGTGGCGTCTCAGAGCATGGACTGGTTTGATCCTCCTCCGTGCTCGCAGATAAAAGTCTATGAGTCACTGACTGGGATCTTCTAACGATCTCACCCACTCCACCTATTTCCACATCCCTGTCTTTTTTTTTTTATATCAGTAATAGCATGTATACAGTCTCTGAATCATCATGTCTTCTACGTACATGCTAAGGCACTGAAATTTTACAGCATTAGTTCACTAAAACATCTGGCAGCTGCAGAGACTTACACACACACATACACACACACACACACATGCATGATGTGGAAGTTTTCACTGTGACACACAATGGTACAATTCATCTGTGATATGTTTATAATGTTTATCCATCAAACATCCTGTTCTGCACTTTTAGTCCATTCACTGTGAGCTCTTGCACTTCATCCATTAGCCCCCATCCGCTCTCGCTGACATGTCCCATTTTCAAACCCAAACACAGGAGGAGTGGGTAGCAGTGGAAAATAGTAAAGGATCCAGTGGATTTGGCTGCTGAGGGATGCCAGAATGCGTCTGGGCAGAGTGTTTTTAGAGCTCGCTGTCCTAGTTAGGCAGGGCAGGGGATTGTTGCGTTACTGTGAGTCTAAAAAGTGAATTATTCAGCACGGCTTCCTTTAGCTGGCTCACACTCTGCTCACACAGATTTTGCACACATATGAGGAGCCACTGCAGGCACACACTCGTGTGTCTATAAAGACATTAACACAGAGTCGCAGGGATCAGACACACTCACTGATCAGTATGGAGCTGGATAACTTGAACCGCTGACAGCTTCTCTCTGATGTATCCTATAAAGGCTTCACATAAATAAAACACGAGTGGAACGTGGAATGACACGATACAGATACACCCAGGCACAATTTCAGCTGACCAGCTACTATAATGGTGCCTTGGACAGCCTTCAGTTTGAGAGAGTCGTGAAACTCACAGTGAAAGTCTGAATTGTCACTCCAGGCTTCAGAACCAATTTCTGTTGTTGATAGAGCAAACAGACAAGAGTCCTCGGAGCTCAGGAATGTTTTCAGCGCCTCTCGGTCACCTCGAGAAGCGTCCAGATATGCTGAGATTCACTTCTTTTACCAGACGAATCCAAACTGTAAATGGACTAGTTCTTATGTAGCGCTTTTCTACTCTTTCTGAGCACTCAAAACACATTTGCATTTACCCATTCACACAAGCACTTCATGAGTAAGGAGGCCAAGTGCTTTATTATCTAACATTCACACACATTCACACTTCAACGCTTGTATCAGAGAGCAACTCGGGGTTCAGTATCTTTCCCAAGGATTCTTTGGCATGTAGCCCAGAGCAGTCAGGAATCAAACTGCCAACCTTCCGATTGGTAGGAGACCTGCTCTTCCTCCTGAGCTACAGCCACCCCACCAATGGAACACGCATGTGATGATGTTACTGTAGAGTCCT
>VOQJ01024361.1:0-10723 GCA_015052665.1 Apistogramma diplotaenia | reverse complement strand
ATGGCCTGGGATCAGTCTATCGCTCTCACTCCGCAGCAAGTTGGCGTGACAGGTTTATTTATTTATTTTTTGTGCGCCCTCAAATAGATTGCGCTCTGGGCAGTCGCCCACATTGCCCATAGCTAAAACCGGCCCTGATTTAGAGCTTGAGAACTGCTTCCATCATGTTTACATACAGAACACCGGCCCCTCAGGTACCAGTGCCCGCCTCTCAATCAGATCAGTAGCTTCACAATGGATATAGCCTTCTGCGACAAGGAAGAAGCCACTGGGTGCACAACATTCATAATTTTTGTACTGAAACCGCGACATAGCTTCGCTCTCACTTGTCAGTTCAACTCAGTTCGAGTCACCGATGACGTAATTCCAAGTGTGAGCGGCAACTGTGATTGGGTCCCCTTCATGTGAGGCACAATGCGTGCGGCCAATTGCATTTCAGTAAAGAAAAAGAGCAACGACAGAAACTATTCTGAGCCAAAAAGAATGAGTAACGGCGAGATTCCTAGAAATGTAGTGGAGTCGAAAGTACAATATTTGTCTTTGAAATGTAGTAGTCATAAGTTCCCCCAAAAATAAATACTCAAGTAAAGTAAAATTTACTTAAGTACAGTACTCAAGTAAATGTACTCCGTTAATGTCCACCACTGGTCCTGATACACATCCGTCCATCACTCCTGGTTCAGTGATGGTACAAAGAAACTTAAACTAGATGGGATGCTGCATCCCTGCAGGGGAAGTCCTGCCTTTCTCCTCAGAAGCACTGTGGCTTCAACCAAAAGTCTCACAGCCCAGAGTTTCTGAGATCCATCTACTGAGTTCCTTCTTGTTCCTGGTTTCTTTGCAGCACATCCATCATAATTGCTTGATTCAGTCTGCTGCCATTAGCTGGTGCAGCTTAAACTCTGAGAAACATTTCATGGGCTTTGAACTGTAAGCTGCTGCTAGCTCTTGGTCATGTACACCGGTCAGTTTCAGAGCAGCATGTTTCAGCATGTTGTAGAACCTTCATGTCTCAGAGTAACAGTCGACTGTTGTTGGTCTGTACTTACCCTGCCAGCATGGAACTGGTCACACAGAGGTAAGTGGTGCTTCGTGATTGCTTTGGTCACTGTCGGGTTACCATGGTTGTCAGTGGCTGATATGGAAGAGGCTGACCTGTGTGCAAACACTTGCAGTCCACATGCCAAAGCTTTGAAAGTGTGACACAAAATGAATAAAGTTCACCTTCAAAGTAAAAGTTGGTGGAAGTGGTAAGGCTCAACTTTTATTTTCCAACTTCAGCTCAGAGAGCAAATGGTCAGTGTTTGCAGACGGTGTTTGCACACCAGAGGCAATTTGCCAGCATCCAGAACATTCAATCTGGAGGTTTGTGATGCAGCACAGTAGACAGCAACCACTTGCCAACCAGTGGTTTCTGGAGGGTTGGCAACTGGTCTGTAGGCCTGTGAAACTGAGGCCTTGGTTGTGTGCTTCTTGCCACAGAATAGCTACCTAACAGTCCTGCTGTCTGTACACTGGATTAGAATGAGCTCCAGTTTCTCTCTGTTTTTTACGCGTTCTCGTCTTAAAATAGTTTCCTGTCATTTCTTAAGCGTCTTTACGAAGGAGGGCACCGTGGCCTTGGTCCCAGTGTCATTACAGTTGTTTCATTGACCTGCTTTAATTGGTTTTCCTGCTGGATGATGTGGATGAAATCATTCATGCTGTCGCTGTTGTGACTTCTGAACTGGTTTTCTTGTTTTTCCACAGACCAACATGAACGATAAAATCTTGTCTTCACACATTTTAATCTCACAATTCCACAATTCAAGAAGACAAAAAAGGCCCATTTATGACCTCACACGGTTAAATTAACTTTAAATAGTCCTCTTTTTCCTGCTTTCCTGTCAGGTTAAGCTAATAGTCCAGTGGAAACCACCTGTCCCTTTCAGTCCTGTAGGCCCGAGTGGCGCTGTAGCTGAGTCAGTGTAACACTGGGAGGGCAGCTGAAACCACTGACGCCTGTGACAAAGCCTCTCAAAATTTTATTCTCCTGCTAAAGGTCAAGTGGAACACTTAACGAGCAATTAGCGGAGGGGAAATGCCAGCCAGGCCGTCGGCTAAACAGCCGTCTGAATTATTCAGTACGATAACAGAAAGGAAGTGGCGTCCGTATGCTCTGAGCAGCCAGTCGCACGAATGTCAAGTGGATTTGTATTTTTGAGAGCTGGGAATCACGGGTAACGACATGTCCCCTGGTACTCACATTTCCAGTTAGGCAGTGGTTAAGGTGTGTACTGAGACTACTGAGAGGATCCTTGCTCTGGTTTCCTGCTCGGCGCTTTAAGTTGCAGCACTTTGTAAAATAAATCCTTCATGTTCTTATTCGCTTTGAAGCAGAGCAGAGCTGTGTGATCTTTGTTCCAGGAACTCATCAAAAACATGATGAAAATTAGCAGCAGCAGTCTGAAGGCTTTGTTTCTGGGTGTTTGTTGGTGAAACACAGACGTGCTTTGAACAAAGGCTTCCTGCACCTTTGATTTTATAGGCAGGACTCGTACATTTTCTCACTGCAGTACTTTGTTGTACGAGTGACTCATGCGGCCACCGGGTTGGAGGCTGACTGGCCTGCGATTGGAGGAATACGGGTATTTTGTTTGGTGCCTCACATCTGCTTCCTCGTGATTTCATGTTTGTCTCTTTCTGATAAACTGATGGATGGATGGAGCAAACCTGCTGCAGGACGGCAGGAGGGGGGGGCTGTGGCGTGAGTCATCGCGTCTCCCTCGTGCTCCAACAGATGGACAGTAGGCGACACACACATACTGTGTATACAGTGTAAAGACGCACACAGCAAAAAGGCGCACGAGCCGTTTGGTCGGTGATGAGATGATGTTGGAGGAGGGGGGGCCATCATGGCCGACGGTGTCAGGTCAGCTGCTCGGGCACTTCTGATAATCTGACTCCCTCAAACTAAACTTTTCAGAACCCGAAGAAAGGAGGAAGAAGAAGGAAGTCAGCCGCTCCGAGGAAGAAGACTGAAAGAAAAGCACGACTGTCCTCATGGACCAATCAGGTTGCAGACTCATGCATAATTAATGAGCTCAGGTTGGCTCCTCGCGTATTGAAACATCAATAAGGTGATCAGACTCCAGCCCGTGTGTGTGTTATCTTGAACTTTTGTGTGTATTTGTCTATTATTACCTGGTCTGACAGGCAGGCTTCCCTGCTACAGTGACAGAGCCCTTAATAATTCACACTCCTCCTCCTCTTCCTCGTCCCTCTGTCTCTGCCTCTGTCTGGAGACTGAAGTGCAGGATGCCCAGAGGGTAGAGAGAACCAAGAGGAAGGACCCATCCCTCACAGTACTCCATGTCTTTGCCCCCACATCGTACTGCAGTTTGTTAGCGCCTCATTTTACAACCTTATTGCTTCATAACTGCTCATGTAAACACCACAGCACTCGTTAAACACATGAAATTTAATTCGTTCGTTTCCACCCATCTATAGACCCATACATCCATCTATCCTTCCAGGTCAGAAGCATAGCTGCAGAAAAACCCAGACCTCCAAAGTTGTACATGAGCTGGACTAATGGGAGCTGCAGTGCCTCAGGAGGGGAGCTCACACTGGGGTCATGCCCTCAGCCATGGGGATTGACTCTATAGGCCCTCTACCCATGGGCGTGGACTCTGAGGTTAGGTTCAGTGCAGAGTGGGAGGCTGGGAGCTGGGAACCCTCACATCCCAGACTGATGCTTGGGATGTGGAGCGTGGAATCTCCCAGGATATGGGTGTTTGTGGCAGATCTGTATGGTATGAACCTGAGGCTGTAGCCTCCTTAAAGCTGTGCGTGCTTGGCTGGATTTTAGTGATTGAACATGAAGACGTGACTGCTGATGGATTCAAATCACGGGGACTTCAGCCATTACTCCATGACTCCTTTGTTGCAGGTTTTAGTTGATTTGTCCTTTCCGCTCTCATTTCCTGATCGTGTTTGGTGATGTCGCTCTCTGAATATCGTGAGAATAGTGGCGGTTTTTGAAGACGTCTGCTGGTCGTGTGGAAAAGCCATCGTTACAAATCCAGCAGGCGGATAAGGACTGTTGCTTCGGCCTTTTAGTCTGCGGAGTGGAATCAGAGCTCAGCTCTTCATACACTTGTTTATTTGGCCTTTTTTTGAGGAGAAGCAGCACAGCGGCCTGGAGAGAGCTGCCTCTGATCTATTAATACATATGCATAAATTAGTCAGAACCGCTCTGTAGCAGTTAGCCGGCTGTGCAGGAGCTCTGGCTCTAGTCCGGAAAATCCACCAGGATCTGTCCACAATCTGGTGCTGTGGCAGGGAAGCTCGTCCCATCTCTACCAGACTCTGCAGCAAGGTCAGAGGTCACAGTCAGGGCTGAAGCTTGTTACGGCTGGAAGATGTTTCATACCTGTTTGTTGTTGAACACATGTTGCTGAATCATGGTCTCAGTTTACATATCTGAAGCTCTTCTGATGATCACTCGGAGAACCTTCATGCACAGCAGTCCTCATTCCTGGGGTCCCCCTTTGTTTACCTGCTGATGATTAAAGGACAGCCTGTCTGAATGGTAGCGCTGATTTCAGTCCAGAATGTTTTCATGGAGTCCGTCCTGTCTGTGATTGGTCGGGTTTGTCTGTGAGCCTCATGACTATGAATGTAATGAGGGAAGTGTTGGCTTTGGTGATGAAGTGATGAACTGTGTGATAAATGTGGATTCAGGAGTTGGTTAAAGGATGCTTTATTCCCTCTGACTCATATTCATCATTAGTTGATAATAGTAAGCGTTTGTGGGCTGAATGTGGATTAATTCTTAAAAGTGAGGGAGCTGCAGATTCCTGGAGAAGGCTTGAAAGATGATGATGATGATGTGCATGCACAGCTTCCTGTCTATTCTGCGTGGGGCCAAAGGCCCTGAAACATGTGCTCCTGCTGGCAGCATCAGGACCGACGTCCCTGCAAGCTTCCAGCTTTGTGACGTCTGAGATGTGAAGCAGCTCGATGCTGAAGACTCTTTTCTGCAGCACATGCAGTTGACAGCTGAGCTGATTACCATTCATACCAACATTTATTTAGACCGTCTCATGAATATTGTGTCATTAGCGGCGTTACGTTTCAGAGTGTTTGTGTTCCCGACGGCAGTTCAAAGCTCCTCTTCCTTCCTGCCCTCCGGTTTTCCTCCCGTCCTCCATGTGACTGTCCGTCCCAATTAGCAAGGATCTAAATGGTGAGATTAACGAGAGTGGAGGGCCTCAAGTTCAGACTCACACACATCACAACCACTTAACAGAATACTAATTGATTTCAGCTGTGTTCTGGCCCAGTGGGTGGACGATGGAGGCGAGAGGGATGGGGGGTGTTTGAAGGAAGACTTGTGCTCGTCTGATAAAGACAGGATGCAGGAGGACGAGTGTGGACCTTAATCCACTTATTGAAAACAGGAAGCGACTGATGGATGAGGGGCAGGAAGCCCGGCGTTTTTGTGGGTTTGCTGAAATCCTGTGCCAGCTGCTCTAACTCAGATCCAGCTTTTGTCACATGTTGTTGAATGAGACAAACGAGCTGAATCCAGAGCAAACAGCAGCCCGTTCCTTTACTTCTCTCCGTCCGTCTTCTCTCTCAGCTGCCGTTTCCTCGTTTGTGTGACTGACAGTTTCTGTCATCATCTCCCTCTGTGACTCTCACTATTTATTCCCTTTTAACTGATTTTTCTACTCCATATTAGTACGATGCATATTCACAGTTACATCTAAAAATACTTGAGGTGCTTCAAACATGTCTAACAATGAAGTTGAAGGAACGGAGAGCAGCTGAGGATGTTGTTTCACGAGTTCACCTTAAAAGTTGATAAATCAGATAAAGCTGCTTCATAAATCAAATCTGATGCTTTAGCCACGAAAAAAACTCTTTAAATGTCAGAAAAAGTGTTTCTGGAGGAACAGAGAGCTTTTCCCATTGTGCTGAATCTGTTATGTTTAACACTGCGGGTGGCGTAAAGGTCGATATTCAGACGGATTTCCTCGGTAACGGCCGTCTCCCACACGTTATGCTCATATATAATAAGAGGGGAGAATCAGATGGATTCTCCTGAGCTGCAGCCTCTAATGGAAAATGAAGGTAGCGAGGAAGTGCCAAAAACTGCACTTCACCTAATGACCACTAGAGGCCGTCCCCAAAAACAGCGTCAAAACTTTAAAGCAGAAATAAAGTTGGTCCGATAAACATCATAGTGGCTGCACTAACATGTGTAGCAGCTCTAATCGACATCAGTCTGAGGGAGGAGGTGGGGGTGGATGTGGGCAGTCACTGCATGCGTCCTGTTTAGTGGTCGATGCGGATCTGATGGGTTGTTAACCCCACACACTGTGCAGGTTCTCAGTCACCCAGGTCCTGGAAGCACCTGAAAAGAAGCCAGCTGGACTTCTTTATGAACCAAGTCCTTATGCCTTTGATCTATGCAGGCATGTCAAACTCGCGGCCCACGGGCCGTTTCCGGCCACACCCCCTACTTCCACCCCCGTTAAAAATATGGTACAAATAGGCCCTTTAAGTTACTTTTTTCACATTCCGCTTTCTCCACCAATTAAGAGGGTTGAGCGGAATGTCAAAAAAGTGACTTCAAGGGCCTATTTGTAACATATTTTAATGCCAATTCACGGCCAGAATCAGGGGGCGTGGCCGGAAACGGCCCAAGGGCCATGTGTTTGACATGCCTGATCTACAGGCGTAAGGTGCTCACAGGTATACTCAGGTAACCTTAATGAGCGCTGCACACTGACCTGTTTCCTCCTGCTGGCATCATTTCTGTCCTTTCCTACAAATGATGTTTGAATGCAACACATCTGAGGCATCGTACAGGTTGACCAGGTTACGTTTTCTACACGTAAAACCTGACGAATGGGAAAGTTGTAGATCCTGGCAGCTCTTTGTGGGAAAGTGATGGTGGTCCGCTGCCCTCCATCCACCCCAGCCTCCTCCCACAGGCTCTGATTCATTCACTGAAGCTGTGAACAGGATCCAGCCAGCGATTACACTGCACCGGAACAGAGTGGGACAGGAGCTGGTGATTTCTCACAGACAGCAGAGGGCAGCTGTCACCGTGGAGGCCTCAGTAATCCGTCCATCATCACTCAGGAATGTGTGTAATCAGCAGTGTGAGGCTCAGATATCCATCAAACACGCTGATGTCACAGAGACGTCCTCCTGCAGGGCAGCTGTTCTCAGGTCTGCTGGTATTTACACACATTAACTTTATTTAAAACGGGAAAGAACCAAATGGGATTAGTTTGAGGGAAACAGATAAACCTCGGGGGGGTTGTTCCTCTTCACGTCAGGAACAAAAAGTGGTGAAGATGAAACTCAGATCTGCATCAGAGTGAGGGATGATGAGGATTAAAGCCAGAGGGGAGTGTGGGAGAAGAGGGAGAGGAATCTGTCCTTTCTCCCTTTGCTCATTTCCTTAATTCCTGCCTTCATCTCCTCCCCCCCTCTTCTTGGGGGTTTTTTCAGTGTCAGATCTCCTGGTTTTTCCGTGTCTATGTGAAGGCACCACAGTGCTTTCAAGGGCGTTGGCTGCTGCTTTGGTTTGCTCCATCCATCTATCGATCCCTCTTGTTTTTCTCTCCATCTAAAACCCAGCTCTCCTCTTTCAAGCGTGCCCATCATCATCCACTTATCCCCGTCACTTCCGGTGTCTCTCGCCCATCCCCCGGTGAAACGTTACACTCCTCTTTGAAGTTCAGCCCATCTCCTTCATCTTCCTCTCTCCATCCCACCATCTGCTCCAGGCTGACATCAAATCGATCATGTTTTTCCTCTTTTTTTTAATGTCTTGGCTCCGATACCGTCGGCCATGTTTGCTGTCCTCTGCTGACCTCACCGAAGCTCCCCGGGTTCCCTCTTCTCTCTGTTGCTCGCACTGATAAACAGGGAAAAGGCGTTGGGGGCTTGTTACTGTCTGATTTTCTTCCCTCTGTTCAAAGACAGGGTAAACGAGAAGTTCGAGCAGGTCTCAGTCAGGACTGAAAGTCTGCCTTACTACTGCAGAAACCTGGAAATATGAATCTATGGAGGACGCAGCCTTCAGACGATTGTGTCAGCTCATCACAGCGGAGGGACTCATCCTGCAGCTGTAGTGATGATAGTGGGAAACATGGCAGCAGAAGCATCAAGTCATGGCCTGGCTGAAGGCTTCTGGAGGGACACGTCATGAAAATCAAGCAGCAGTTCCTCTGCCGTCCAGCAGAGAAGCCAGTGAGTCAGTCTCCATAGAGACCCATGTTAAGCCTTCCAGCAGAAACAAACATGCTGATACAGAAACGGCTGCATGAGCAGTGCAGGTTTTATAATTCTTTCTTGTAAACCTCACAAAGCCTTGAAGTTAGAAGCTGTGGCCACTTTGACCTGACACAGGCGACTGCAGCTGCCGGCTGGGTGTCAGGCCTCAGCTTTGCCTTCACATGGCCCTCTGGTCGCCTCTATAACCCTCTAGTTTCCATCACTGTGGAAAGAAGATGATGATTCATACTGGAGCAGGAAATAAACCTTAAAACATGTCCAAGCTTTGATTTGACGATGAGAGTAGACCAAAGAGTCCTGACTCACCTGAAGAACCTCTTTGAAGCATCTCGGGACCTGCTGGGATAACGTGGGACACTCGTTCATGTAGCTCGAGTGCTGCTGTTTTTAAAGCACAGTTGTGAGTCCTGAAACACACTTTTCACATGTGACTTTGACCATTTTAGCTGCAGGGCTTGTGTTTTTGGTCATTCGCTGTGTGATAAAGTGTTTTAATACTTCATGCATGAACTCTCAGATACTCCGGGTGCGGTCATTGCAGACGATCATGCTTCGATTACTCAGGTGGTCCCCCCCAGTGCATGCAGGGGACCTCAGGCTCATTTTGTCCCCAGATTCCCATTCGGGGACCCTCCTGCAGAAGCTTGGTGTGATCAGCTGTCTGCGGCTCTGTGCTCGGGTTGAGGTTCAGCTTCATTGGAGGTCTTTATAAGTCAAGTAGTGCTGAGCTTCAGTTTGTGTTGGGTTTCAGTGCTGCTCTGGTGTTTAAGTTCTTGAATTCTTGAATTGTAATCTTGTGTTTGTCCCCTGTGTTCTTGGTTCCCTAGCGCTCCCCCTGCAGGGTACTCGTACCCTCTTTCATGTTTAGTCTCTGCTGCTAATTGCCTTTTGTTTATTTCCTGTTTTAATTTGAAGGTTAGTTTTCTTTCATGTCTTCTGTTAGTTTGGCCTCCTGCTCTGTGAATATCTAGCCCCCCCCATGACTGCCCAGCCCCCTGTGCTGCCACACTGAGTGACAGATGATCGGTGTCTCCCTCACACTCGATGCAGCCTCTCAGTTTGTCTGCTGATGCTGCTTCCTGCCTTTAAGGCCACACTCACTGTGAGACAGCCTTTTTCTCATAGGCTGCTCCCGATAAATGGAAGGTTTGCACAGCAGATGGGTGGGGCTGTGGTGTGCAAGGTTCAGATAGGAATACCCGTCTCTGTGACACATCGAAGAGTAGAAAAGGTGTGAAGCTGCCTGTTTGGAGCAGCCTGAGCGTTTGGCCCGCTGGGATCACCCCACCTGACCTCATTATGTTTAACACGTGCATCCACCATTGGACCTGTGTGTGCACACGATTGGAAATAGAGTATGTTCCCTTTAACGAGACTCCCGCAGTTCAGAGAAGAGCATCACTGAGCGTTATCACTGAGATTTCGTTGACCTTATTTATTTAAAGCGTTCATCTCCACACATCAGCGGGTTTTCGGTCCGTGCGACACCAACCAAAGGAGGTTCATTTAGAGACAACATATTTGTGAAGAGCACACGTATGCGTTCATGAGGAATTGTACATGATGAAATCTGTCACTAACAAAGCTTATTAGCATGCAGAGAGGATGATGAAAGGATGAAGGTGTGAACATGTGTGTGAGAGAAACACAAACACAGAGTAGAGCTTATTTTCACCTCCAGCAATTAAAATTCTATCAATAGCTTGTTGCACCAATTAAAATACAACTGAAAAAGCTCAGCTTGACAACTTATTTTCTGTTTTCGATCTTCCACATCACACATCTAACAATGACCAGGGCTGTGTGTGCGTCTATAAATATGTCAGAGGCAGGCACCACACAGGGGGTCCTGCATGTTCCAGGATAGCTGATCTTCCTTTTTCTCATCTCACATGGTTTCGCTCACAGTGATCATCAGCAGCTCGTCCTGCCTGAGTGTCAATGTGGCTGCTTTACCCAGCAGGTCAGACACGCTTCCAACAGGTCAACATTAGCTACATTTTCACACCATTAAAGGGTCAAAGATTTTAGTTTCAGCACTGTGCTTTCAAGCCCGGTCCGGCGGGGGATGGGCTAACACCAGGTCAGGTGTCCCATCCCTGGTCTCTGTCTCCCCTGCTCTCCTCGCTTTGGGGAATTGATCGCGTGCTGGGAGGTTCCCATGATGCACTGAGTGTTTCTTCTCATTCACCTCGTTCACTCTCTTTATATCCTATTGTGCATTTAATCATTACTTATTAATAATCCTTCTCTCTCTCTCTTCCGCAGCATGCCTTTTGTCCTGTCGCTCTCTCCTCAGCCCCAACCAGTCGCGGCAGATGACTGCCCCTCCCTGAGCCTGGTTCTGCTGGAGGTTTCTTCCTGTTAAAAGGGAGTTTTTCCTTTCCACTGTCGCCAAGTGCTTGCTCATAGGGGGTCATTT
>VOQJ01024338.1:59971-70322 GCA_015052665.1 Apistogramma diplotaenia | reverse complement strand
CCTCTCCCATTACAACCGTTATTACCGTTATTACCTTTACTACCGTTACCATCACTACGCCTCCTGTCACTGTGGGAACCCACAAGTGCCACCATAGCGCCAGTTACAGACACCATGTTTCTAAGGTTTGTGGGGCCGAGTACGAGAACTTCAATTTGTTCCTGAATTTAGAAGCAGGAAATTAGAGGTCATCCAGGCCTTTATGTCTTTAAGACATTCCTGCAGTTTAACTAATTGATGTGTATCATCTGGCTTCACGGATATATAAAGCTGTGTGTCGTCTGAATTACAATGAAAATTGAAATATTGATAGAAACTTTACAGTGCAGTGGGTGTCACATAGGCTAGTTTCATTGGTCTCTGCGTCATAGCTTGAAGGTGAGTCCTGTCTGACTGTCTGACACAGGTACAGGAAAGACTACCACACTTGTGAAGTATGCTGAGCAGCGGCCAGACCTGCGCTTCCTCTACGTGGCCTTCAACAACTCTGTGGCTTCAGAGGCACGCCGCCGCTTCCCCAACAACGTGGACTGCAAGACTGTTCACTCGCTGGCCTATCATGATGTGGGGAAGAGGTGAGAACCTGAGTTCTCAGACGTTCCAAGTGCCAGTCCTTCATTTTAAAGCTGTCCTACTATCCTCTCTCCCCTCCAGATACAAATTCCATGAGAAGCTGGCCACTAACTTGAATCCGTTCACCATCAGCTGTGTGCTGCCCAGTGGCCGCGGTGGCTTCACCAAGGCCAAAGTGGTTATGACAACCCTCAATGCCTTCCTGGCTTCGACTGACCAAACCATCACTGTAGAACATGTTCCCAGCTTTCATGTAACTCACAAGGGAAACAAGAAGCTTATAGACCACAGTGAAAAACTGGTAGGAATGATATGTGTATTAATACGCAAGTACCCATCAAATCAATAAACCCTAAAGCTAAAGTGTCTGACTTTTATTTTGAAATTCTAGTTGGTTGTCGATGATGCGCAGAGAATCTGGAACAACATGACGGATCTTAATGAGAAGTCAAAAGAAGCCTACTACATGATCCATGATGGTAAGCCGACTGAAACGAGGAAAAGTAATTATGTTAATTATGTTACGTGAGGAAACGCTGGTGACTGGACTTCTTCATTCGCAGGTTACCTGAAGCTGTGGCAGCTCAAAGACCCGAAGCCTTGCTTGTCGGGCACATACGATGCCCTTTTCATTGATGAAGCTCAGGACTGCACTCCCGGTACTGAAGCACTCACACAGTCTGTCATGTTTGCAGAGAAGCAGAATGGTGATTATTCGGTGCAGCTTTCATGCACCAATACTGTCGACCTCAGTTCGTTTGTTTTCTTTCAGCCATCATGGATGTGCTGCTGTCGCAGCGCTGTGGGAAGATCCTGGTTGGCGATCCTCATCAGCAGATCTACACATTCAGGGGAGCTGTCAATGCCTTGAACTGCATTGAACACACACACATCTATTACCTCACTCAGGTACACGCAACTACTGAAACATACAGAGGTTAGAATGTCATTAGACTTTTGGCTTATCGGCGGATTAGCTAAACCTTTCTTCATGTACTCTTTTCTTGCACTAACTGGAGAGTCTACCTGTTAGCCTAAATATGTTAAATCAGCATAAATTGGCAGCTCATTATAGATTATTTAGATTTTTTTTAAATTGAAACCATAACAGGCAGCGAGTCAGTCGATGCATCATATCCAGTTTTGTCTGGGTGGATTTCCTGTGTGTGTGTGTGTGTGGGAACTGCATGAAAAAATGCAGGAAGTCAGCTGCCCAGAACTCTTCTGTTCATATGTGCACCAAGAACCGATCACCTGTTATTAAAGAGAACATTTCTCACACTTTAATGACAAACATCTGTAGCATGTTACAGAGTCGGCAGTGATGTTATTCCCTGGTCTTTGACTCTGTGTTCCACAGCTTCTTCTTATGAAAACCAAACACAAACATTTTTAGCCTCATTGTTAATCAGAAGTATGATCCTGCCTTTGGTGTGTATGTGCAGAGCTTCCGATTTGGTGCTGAGATCGCCTACGTGGGTGCCACCATCCTCAGAGTTTGTAAAGGAGTTCAGAAGATTCTTGTTGGAGGGAAGCAGAAGGGTAAACTCTGCAAATGGTTTCACTGTTGTTCAGCATGTACAGAAATATGTGATTCTTTTTTAAAAGACTCATTAGAGTTTGACTGTTTGTTCTGCAGGTGGTGTGTGTGATGATGCTGCAGAAAGGGTTGTAGAGTCGGTGAGGGCAGGCACCTGTCAGAGCCGCGGGAAGACGGCCATCTTATCCAGGTGCAATTTTGGCGTTTTTAGCGAAGCTGTTCATCTGACAGACGCCAACCCCAACTGCAGGCTGCACTTCATCGGAGTGAGTGTGTATGCAGAGATACATGCATTTGTGACACTTCTGGTCCCATTTTAATGAACTATGACTATAGTGTTTGTAATCAATGTATGTAATGTTAGTGAATCATTGATATTTTCCCTCAGAATATAAAAAACATCGGCCTTGACCGCATTATGGACATATGGCACCTGATGCAGCAAGCAGGGCAGCAGGAAGGACACCAAAGAACTCACTGTAAGTATAAAGTAATGCAGTAAAATGTTTGCATGATCCTCGTCCCGTGGATGTTTTTTCTTCTCCTCTCTTTGGTCAGCAGCAACAGCACTTTTCCATCTGCTCCGGAGTCTCGACTGGAACAGTGCGCTCCCATCTCCCATCTCCCATCTCTCCTCTTTATTTAAATCTGTCCTGTTTTCTAAGTTGTATGTCGACGTTCTCTGTTATTGAAACGGGTCCTTCAAAAAACTCGCATTTCTGACACTAACGTTGAAATTTCTCTTCTGTCAGACTTCAAGGACCGCTTGATCCGCTCGTTTGCCGTTCGCAGTGAGAGCCCCTTCCATGCTTTAAAAAGATATGTTGCACAAACGGAAGATAACGACCTCCACGCCAAGCTGACCATCGTGGAAACGTATCGGAAGCGAATCCCTGAGCTGGTGTCGCGACTGAAGGCCTGTTCTGAAAGTGACTTCCACAGCGCAGGTGCACACACACACACACACACACTGCTCTTGCTTTTTTCTTTTGCCTGAACATTTGCTCTTAAACTGGATTCTGTATTTGTGTTAGAATGTAGTTTTCCTGTCCCACTGTGCAGGGGCGAGGGAGCAATATATGATCAGGGGAAAAAACAAGGAGAACACATCCGTCTTTATAATAACTCATGTTTATTTGGAACAAAAATAACTAAAAACAAGCCACAACCCAAATAATCTCCAAACGGGAGGCACCACCTGTCCTGCAAGGGGAAAACGCGCCTCTCAAACCAGCAACACAGTAGAGAGCCACAGTCCACTAAACCAAACTACAACCCCCCCCTTTTTTCCCCCAGATATTTTGTTCAACACAAATATCGATAAATCCAATTTTCTGCTGTGAGAAAAAAGAACAAATAAGCACATTAGTGGGAAAACCCCTCAGATTTTGGATGGTTTTCTTGCATGCAGTTGCGGATTCCAGTCTTCCCACAGCATCTTCTTTTTCAGTCATTCTGCAGTGAGTGTGTTTGTGTTTATTGTCCAGCTGAAGTCTTCCACTTTCAGGTCAGCTCCCTGAACCATCAGCATGCTGTGGCCATACACAGCAGCTTTGGTCCAGAGCACATTATTTAAAAAGCAAACCTTTACCTTTACAGCAGCTGCAGCCTGAATGATTCATACAAGTCAGGATGGATCCTTTCATGCTGTTTACACCAACCTCTGACTCTACTGTCCCAATGTTTCATGCCAGGCGATTTTCCCATCTTCTTTTGTTGGGTTTTGGTGACCCTGCGTGACCTGTAAACGCTGACAGGTGTGGTACGCTGTGGACTTCTGCTGATGTAGCCCAAGGTTCAACGTGTTCAACGTGCGGTCAGAGATGCTTTTCCGTTTACTGTGTTTGTAATGAGTGCTCTTGTTTTCTGAGTTACGTCCCATCGGCTCAGGGCCGTCCGGCCGTTCTCCTGATCTCGCTGTAAACCTCAGAGGTGCTTATGCTGGCAGCACTTTCTGAAATACTCCGAGTCACTTAAATGACCTTTCTTCCTTATGTGATGCTCCGTGTGAACAAGTTCTCTCGTCCATGCCTACATGCCGAGATGCATTAAGGTATCTGTAGCGCTTCTCATGATTACGGCACTTAAAAAGTAAAGAGAGCACGAAACTATGTCAGAGGCTTAAATGAGACACTTTATAGAGCCATCATTGAACCAGTGTGGTTTTGACCACAGCCACCACCATATTCTAATTTAATGAAAGTGATGGTGTGATAAATGTAGGCGTTTATTCCCTTATTTAATGTGAAAATAAGTTAACCACCTTTACGCACGGTGCCCAGAGGATGCAGATGTTCTGTGTGCTGGAAGCCCCCACCCCCACACAGTCTCCTCCTCTCAAACATCACCATCAGTGACAGCTGGTCCCTCAGTTGTTATGTTGAAAAAAAAAAAACCCAGCTTGCAAGTGTAAAGTTATTCTTGCACCTTGAGAGTGTGGTGGCTCTTGCACCACAGTGGAAACAAGAACAGCAGACAAGGGTCAAGCAGGGGGGCGGTCGCGTGAGCTGGAACCTCCCCCAAGTTCCAGCAGTAGAAGAAGGAAAAAAAAAACAAGCCTGATTTTATGTCTTTGAATGTATCACCTTTGCTTCTGGGCCCTTTCTCTGTTTTTTGGTTCCACAGATGAGTTTGGACGCCTGGGAAAAGGTGTTTTGATTTTCTGACTCTTGTTTTTCCGACTGTCCTTCCAGACTTCATAGTTGGAACTGTCCATAAGGCTAAAGGTCTGGAGTTTGACACCGTGATGGTCACTGATGACTTTGCCAAGGTTCCCTGTTCTAAGCACAACCTGGACCACAGTCCTGACTTCTCATTTGGTATGGTGTTTGGCTTTTGGACCCGTGTTTCCACATATATTTCAACATTAGTGTTTTTACTTGCTTTAAGTAAACTTCTCTATGTTCCCGTTTCTGTTGTTCCCCCACACAGCTAAGATCCCTGACGACGAGTGGAACCTGCTGTATGTGGCCGTCACTCGAGCCAAAACTACCCTCATCCTCACAAAGAACGTCCTGCGGCTCATCACAATGGCCGGGGTACGACACCCTCACACTGCGCACCTCGCTTCTTATTTGGTTGCCGTGCAGTTTCACCTGCCTTCATGTATACGGCTCATAGTGACATCACAGAGAGTAGGTGCACCCCATTCACCCCAAAATGTGGACAGTTACTGTCACAGCAAAGTAGAATTTCCACAAAAGAAAGAGCACATGTGAAAGAAAGCACATGTTATTGTTATCAGACAACAGGGAAGTAAATGATAACAAGGTTGGTGTTGTAAAAGGGTCACTGGGGTCACAATAAAGGTCACTTAACTCAACCTTGAGCTACAAGCCAAGGCAGGTGCAGAGGATTAATGAAAGTAGCTGTGACTAGGATGGAGAGTGGAAGAGCAGTTTGTCCAGATGAAAGATGGAGATGTCTGGGAGAAGGCAGTTTTTTAGTTCAGTCCTGGAGAGTCAGAAGATGCCTGAGGAGTGGAGAAGAAGTATACTGGTACCAATTTTCAAGAACAAGGGTGATGTGCAGAGCTGCAGTAACTATAGAGAATAAAAGTGATGAGCCATAGCATGAAGCTACGGGAAAGGTTGTTGAAGCCAGTAAGAAGAGAGGTGATGACCAGTGAGCAGCAGTTTCACTTCATGCCATGAAGGAGCACCGTAAAGGCCATGTTTGGACAAGTGTAGAGAAAGCATGTTGTCACCCTTCTAAAATATTGGCCTATGTCACTTTTTTTTCTGGAAACATGAATAACTGAACCAAATACACTATGATTTAGGTTAAAATTAGCTTTTCGTTGAAAACTGGCTGCTATTTTAGGAGGGTGACGAGGAGACCTCTAGGAACTGTGCATGAGGAAGTGACGGGTGGTGCAGGACATGAACGAGGACAGTGAGGCAATGGTGAGGTGTGCAGCAGGAGCAGCAGACGGGTTCGAGGTGGGGGTGGGATCACGTCAGGGATCGGCTCTGAACCTCGTGTTGGCAGTGGTGATGGACAGGCTGACCGATAAGCAGGGGTCTCAGTGACCTTTGATGTTCACAGATGACATCATGACCTGATTAGGAAGATTAGATTAGATTAGGAAGCAGGTGGAATAAAGCTTGGGGAGGTGGAGGTACGCTTGTGTGTGTGTGTGTGGTTGTGTGTGTGTGTGTGTGTGTGTGTGTGTGTGTGTGTGTGTGTGTGTGAGAATGAGAGGAACACAGTGTATAACAGTGAAGCTGCATCAGAATGATCAGGTAGAGCCAATTTTAAGTTTGGTTTTTCTATCCTGTCCATATCACCACATGTAACAGAATTGTGATATAACAAACTCCAGTGGCACTTCCTGCAGCCAACTTCAGCAGCACTGAGGATATCGACCTCCCAGCGCTTTCTATTCCCAGCACAGCAGAACAGCTTAGCTGTAACTGGGCTGCTGCTTTTAAAAACTCCACAGTGAACAGATGTGTTCCCAGTGCAGTCGAGTCCATGTGGTGTGCAGATGTGGGGGCTCGAGTCGGCACAAATGTAGCAGGACCACCCGGCACCGGCATTATCCAAGCTGACTGAATCATTTGCTGTTGTTGGAAGTGAGCAGCGCTTACAACATTTAACAACATTAGACATTTTTAGGTTTTTTTTCCCCTTTTTTTTTACACACGCACACACACACACACACACACACACACTTTCTGAGAGGTTGTTGGATTCTGTTAGCGTACTGGTGTGGTTTTGATCAAACGTGCGCACCACCACCTTTTGGATAACTTTTAAACAGCTTCAGGAGTTTGAAACAGGTTATAATTAGTAATGTCTGTGTTTGGGGAAAAAGGGCTGCAGCTCCGCTTCCCGAACTCTGCTGTTTTCTTTTCCACGAACTGTCCAATAAGGTGGCAAAAAAATAATGTGTGCAGACTTCAACACCTTCATCACCCCGTGACCCCCGAAACATATTTGAAATAGACGTTAAGTTCAAGAAATAGATGATTTTTTTTATGGAGAAATTCAGCTGAACATTGAGTGTGACAGTTAAACAGATACTGATGCACCAGCAGCTACTAACAGTGCAGAAATCTCCCTGAAGCAAGAAGAAAGAGCTGCCGAGGTTTTCCATCAGTTACTGTCTTTCACTTCTCCATCAGTCACAATATCAGCAAACCACAAATTATGAGACATGCATTATTTTTTGCTGAATTTTGTGATTTAAAAAAATCTGCTGAACTTGATATTTGATCTTTTGAACTGAATGCAGCTGCCATTGCTCTGCGGTGCAGTGGCAGCTGCATCTCACTAACGAGTGCGTTCTGACAGCTTGTTTATGTTGTTTCAGGATGTTATTAGTTATTCTTATGACTAATAACATCCTGAATGTGCAGTAAGTCACAAAGAGCAGGAGAGGACGGCTGAAGTTGTGCAGTTAGATCATTAAGACTCATGTTGCACATTACTCGTGTTTGAGGGAATTCCAACAGTTTTCCCTCCCAGATTCGTTCTGTCATAAGCGCTAAAAGTTTTGAATGAATTCTGATAAACCTTTGTAGGGCTGCAGAGTGTCGTCATGTTAACAATCCATCAGACTTTGGCTTACATCCACCAGAGCTTTCAGAATCAGAAGAACTTCATTGGTCCCTTGTGGGAAATTACAGTTTCAGAGCACTCATGGAGAGTTAACAGCAGACAAACATGGGGTATGAGTGACTGCAGCCCCACGATGCCTTTGCAAGATCAACGGGATCCATAAGGATGTGAGCTGACAGAGGAGAGGTGGGATATTGCAGAGCCACACCCCAGCCTCCCGCCAAACAGTTTTGCTGATGGTCACAGTCAGCAGCAGCCTGAGACAGGTCCCGGCTCCCACAATCACAAGACGGGAGGGGGGGTGAAGTGCGTCCTTGCACCTTCACCCGGGAGAGATTAGAAGCCAGCTCCAGGCAAGCAGGGAAGGCCAACCAGCAGATAGTGTTGTTTGGAGACAGGCTGCTGCTGTTTGTCTCAGCAGCCTTGAGTTCACTGGGACAGTAAATCCAAATAAGAACCGAGTTCTGGTTACCGTTCATTCTCTAAGCAGACACGAACTTTCCCTCCAGGTCTGATCCACCTGCAGCACGCTCACCTGGCTGCAGCATCCAGCTCACAGCTTCAGTCCAGCAGTTCTGAGTCTGTACGTGTCTGCAAAGACCAACACAGCTCTTCTTGTATTCACGGTCAAACAGGTGTCCTCCAAGCCCAAACAGAAGAAACCTGACACCACAATGACCAATAGATGCACGTCCACATCCTCGACCGACAGAGCAGCCACACACAGGGGTCTCCATTCGCCCCATGAGTCGTAGCCGTGTCTCACAGGGTCCGTACCATCGGCTCTGGCAGGTCTCCCTTCCCCTGACCTCATCGTGGAGAAGATTCGATCGATTGCTTGAACGCGCAGACCACTAAATCCATTTGGTTTCAATTTGGGAGAGTGTGTAGAGAGCAAGCAGCAAGTGGACGGGCACAGAGAGGGCGGGAGGGAAGCATCCTCCTCCAGCAGGAGCGGAAGAGCTCAACATAATGATTTAATGATTGAAAATGGACCAAAAGTTTAGAAACTGATTTCTATAAGTGTGGTTTGTATATTCAAAATATAGAAAGTACCTTTTAAAGATTTTAAAATATGTCAAATTTGACCTCTGACCTCTTTTCTTCAAGGTCAATAGATTGATCTGAAGGTCAAAGTGATGATAACGATGTTTAAAACTGTGTTTAGCATATAAGCATACGTGGGGATTTGCATCCAAATATCAAGTCACATTTGACCTCTGACCTCACGTGTGCCTTAATTTCAAGCCCCAAAATGTGTTCCATCTTTAAGGAAAGTGTTGTCAAGAGACGAGCTATAATAAGCTCAGATCATTCACAGTTCAGTAGCTGTTATCCATCACTGTTCATACGCAGTGTTGCCCTCATCTGATTTTTACTGCACGACAAACTTGGTCAGTTTAAAGAGAACAAAGAAGACAACATGAATATATACAGACACAAAACCCTTCAAAGTAAATCCTGCACTGCAGCTGCGTTCATCTTCAGTGAGAAACGAGAGTCACATCAAAGGCCCAACAGATGATTATTAGCATCCTGCTTTTCACTTCCCAGTGAATGATTTAGTGCTCTCATGTGCAGTTCGGTCCATGCAAAGCCCTCAGGCCTGTGATTTATTAAACGTACCGAAGCAAACGATGCGCTCAGATTGCTGCCCTGCAACAAGGCTACAGTGTAGCTAAGTCACAGAGACCTGATCCACAAGCCTGAACTTGACAGCTGCTGGTAGGATGGGGTAGTTATTCATGCCAAACTTTACTTCTCTTGTAGCATGCGTTAGTACGACTCTGATCAAGCTCAGGCTTACCAAACACAAAAGCTGCGCTCAAAGTTCTCATAGTGTGTGTTGCACAATTTGGCCTCAACCCATCTGGGTTCGGTCTGTGGCTGTTAATTTCTGCACTTATTGAACTATTGTAAGATCATAAAGTCAAAATCATATGTTCCGCTCCTTTTTCTGAGGCAGTTTTGCCAACATTAATCAAACTCCGCTGTCTTCTGTTCCATGCAGGAATACTTCTTGAAGTCAGAGATGCCCAGTTCGCTGCTGAAGAGCGACCAGCCTCTGCCGTGCTCCATCTCAAACTGCCCCAACTGCATCACACCCGGCTCAGCCTTCATCATGTGGCGGCAACTGATGCGATGTGTAAGCCCATATCAGACCCTGCTTTATAAAGACTATTCTGATGCCTCCTGCAGATCACATTGTGTTCCATCTTTTCCTGCAGACCGATGGGTTGTCTCATGGTGGGCCGCTGTGTGAGCGGTGCATATGGACCCGCATCGGCCCCATCGCCTTCCTCATGACCGACGACGTGCTCTCAATGGCTGAAATCCCGCAGAGACTGGACCTGCCGGTCCATCACGCATTTTTCCTGGAGCTTTTTTTCTGATTGCCCCGACTGCTTCTGAGCGGCTGTACAGTCTTTCCTGTGGGAAAAGAAATCCAAGCGCTCATGAGCAGGATGCAGGCCGCTTCGGATTCACGCCTGGTTAAACAGACTGAGGACTGAAAGCCTGTTTTGTCTGCTGTGATGACTTTTATACTATTTTTAGTTCTGAGATTTTTCTTGAGTATATCTTCCAGTCATGTGTGACTGTTACTTAAAAAAAAAAAAAAGAAAAAAGATTGGCCCATTTTCTTAATATAAAATAACACTTACCTCCTTTTTT
>VOQJ01024338.1:47518-59951 GCA_015052665.1 Apistogramma diplotaenia | reverse complement strand
GAGTATATCTTCCAGTCATGTGTGACTGTTACTTAAAAAAAAAAAAGAAAAAAGATTGGCCCATTTTCTTACTACAGAAGGACAGTTCCTGCATTGTTTGCAGGCCAAGCTGCGACTCTGCCAGGATTTTACTAAAAATATTTTCCCACCATAACTTCCTTTCAGGTTTTGCCAGATACCTTCACTACTGCCAACAATCCACACAGGAACAAGCGATTAAACTTTAGTACATGAATCGTACTCAAGTCAACTGTGTGAAGTCAATTTTAAGACATTAAAGCAAATAAGAGAATTCAGACACTAGTTAACCTGTTAAAATGTGTTACTCGTAGTCCCACTTTGGCTTTGTATGAGGGCCCATCTGGTTTGTGTTCACTAAGCAGTGACTGATAAATATAACAGGAAATTTCAGCTCTTGTGCGTTTTTTCTTTTTTCATGATCTTATTGAAGTCAAACAACTTCCAGATGATCGATGTGGGGGGGTGATTCGAATGTGCGTCTGCATGCAGTATTTTGAAATACTGGAGTATTTTATTTGGCAGCTTTAAACTGATTATGGACAAGAACAGGAAACACAGTTAGGAAGAGCTAAAGGCACAAAGTAACATGGATGTTGACACTTCACACGGTTATCGGGCCGTTTCCTGCATCCACTCAGTACTTTCACTTTGGGTGTTGTAAGTCCATTTGAAGCTAAGCTCTTTTATTTGAAGAAAGTGTTTATGTGCTTGTTTTCTCAGCTGGGTCTTTAAGAATAAGAACAGCCTTTATTGTTCCACAATGGGGAAATTCAGGTGAAAGTTTAGCCTCTAATGCATCTGAATGAACTGACTTTCTGTGTTAAAACCACAAATTGCAATGATACATAGTTAGTTCAGTTTGGCCAGAAGCACAGCTGACGTCAGTAAAAAGATAAGGAAAGAAGACATGCATGTGAGTGCACACGGACGTTAGCAGCTATGGGCCCACCGCAACCTGCTGCTCCTCCACCGAGGAAATCTACATGTCTAAAGTGAGTCTCCTTTTTCTCCTTACTGTTGTGAAAATGTAACCTGGCAGCAGGTGTTATCATTCCCAACTGTGACCTTTATGTGGTGGTGAAAATCCTTTTCTCTTTACTGCTGCACTTCCATCAATAACATCCAAATCATGACTAAATGTGGACCATTTCAGGGCACCTGTGTGTCCTGTAATGGTCCACTGCAGACCTCCAAACCTCTTGGGTTCCCATGGCTGAGCCGAGCCTTACATCACACTTCTCCATCTGACAACCCGATGGATGAGTCTGGGTTTGGTGGTTGCCAGGGGGACATTAATTGTCTGACTGCACTGTGCCAAGTGTAAAGTTTGGTTTGTGGGGGTGTTTTTCAGGCTCCTTAGTTCCAGTGAGAGGAACTCTTAATGTTCAGCATAACAAGATGTTTTGGACAGTTTGATGCTCCCAGCTTTGTGGGAACAGTCTGGGGATGGTCCCTTCCTGCTCCAACATGACTGCACACCAGAGCACAAAGCAGGAACATAAAGATGGATGAGAGAGTTTGGTGTGGAAGAACTTGACTGGCCTGCACAGAGTCCTGATCTCAGCCTGAGAGAACTCCTTTGGGATGAGTTCTCTCAGACCTTCTCATCCATCATCAGTGACCTCACAAATGTGCTTCTGGAAGAACGGTCAGAAATTCCCATAAACACTCCTAACCAGGGTTAAAGCCTTCCTGATAAAGAAGCTGTCTTGGCCCACTTAAGACCACAGATGAAAACATCTCCTGACCCTCTGCTGTTTACATACTGACCGAGTACAGGCTCAAGTGGAAGCCGTATTTGTAAATGTGGGAGTGGATGATGTGATCATCCACATGCTACAGAGCGCTCACTACTATCTGCATGGTGAGTATCACCTTCGATTTCTTGAAGTGCTTTTAATCCATTCATCCACTGCCAGTGAGAGAGGACAGGAAATGTCAGTGAACATTACTGACTCCCTGAGCTGCTGTGTGAGAGTGGGCAGTGCTCTGACTGGTCTGTGATGTGCAGTTCAGCAGCTCCACAGGCGACTGCTGTCTCCAGTCCTGTTGACCTTCATCCCATCACCCGCATGCTGCGATATGGATGTCTTTCCTCGTGCTGTAGCCATGTGTCGGCTCATAACAATATGCCAGCTGGATAGACAGAAATCACTTCACTTTGATATCTTTGGTCTCGAGTAATATCTCAGTGAATAAGGCTGAGATATACACTTGAGTCTGTACTCAGCCTCCTGTGGAACACCTTCAGTTTGCTTCACTTAGTGAAGTTTGAGGTCTCCTTCTTCATGTAAACATGTGTAGCTATAATTGCTGCTAATTTGGATGCAGGTTGTTTGTGGAGATTAGGTGAAATTCCTTTGAGGATTTTCTGGACATGGACAGCTGTTCTTGTCTGTAAGGAACATGAAGATCTAACCAGATCACCACATGGAGGCAGACATCCACAGATGGGCAATAAAGAAAAAAGTGTAGATCAGAATGACTAATCTTAGATTTTCATGTGAATGAAGAAGGTGATTTTACATGTCAGACAGACTCTGACTCACTGCTGTCGTGACTCTTCATGAGTCAGCTGAAACGCACTAAATTAAGAATTTGAAGTTGGAAAATGAGCCATCGGCCAAACCTGAACAGCAAAGAGGACCCCATCAGGCTCTCCTGGCTGCTGCGTGTAGCTCAGATTATCTCGTATTTAAAATACAACCCATTTTTCTAAGAGCTCTGGTGTCCATCTCCAGTTAATGTTTTTGGTCTATTGGCCGGGTGGTAAAATAATAACAAAATGCTGGCTGGATAGAGAAACATTGATTCACTTGGGTTCTCAAGAAATAAATAAAGGCTCACATACACACTCGAGTGTGGGCTCACTCCCCCTCGGAGCACCTCCAGGTGCCTGGCATTTGATGAGATCTGATCAATGTGGAAACAGGTCTGTGGTGAGGCTCAGTTAAACTCCACTGAGGAACTTCAGCTGCTCTCGTCTGTAAAATAAAATGTTGTAATAACGACGGCACAAGTTTCACTTCATTCTCCTCATCCAGGCCATGATTGTCTCAAGACTTGACTAGACTGGTTTGACCTTTTATCTCCCATGTATTTAAATCCCAGTGGAGGCTGCTTCCTTTAAACATGGCATTTGACCCACTATTAATCATGTGTGTCATCACAAAAGGATGTGGGTGAATGGCCTCCCCACATCACACAGGTGTGTGGATGGCATCTGGGTCACAATCAGTACCCAAGAGGTAGAACCTTCACCGAGAACATCGAGTCAGTGGATTAATCCTGCTAAAAGCGTGTTCCTCTCTGTGATCTGGAGCATCCTGGAATGTGGGTGTTGACACTCATGCATGGGCAAAGATGTGTAGAGGAGGCTTCTTTCATGCACTTTGCTATACATTTAGAATTAATATGCCACACATCTAATAAAAGCTTTTATGCCAGGAGTTTCCTGTCTATTCATGGTCTTTTCAGTAACTTTTATTGGTTATTTGATCTTTTACTTCCTGACTTTGAGAGGCGATGATGCATTTTCTTTGTTGCTAGTTATAGATCAGAGCTGTGCATTTGCCTGTGGACCCTAACCAGTGCACTACAAGTTAGTACTTCTCTGTTTAATTTTATAACTGTGTGGGTTTCCTGGCAGTTTATGTGGGTTTGGTTTTTCGATTTAAACAGGAAGATAAGCCACTACAGCGGCTGGTGGACTCTACCAGAGATCGCACCAGTCAACGGTTTGGATACACTTTGTTATGTTGCAAATTAATACTGATATCATTCAGACTATGAAGGAACACATAAAGAATGATGCAGTAAACTTAAATGTGTTATCAATTCAATTTTAGATTCTTCAAAGAAGGCACCTTTAGCTTGATTACAGCACTTGCTGTGGCATTGATGAGATTTATTTCCATCCAGTGTTGCATTAATTTTTCACCAGGATCTTCTCCAACACATCTCAAAGATTCTCAGTGGGCTTCAGGTCTGGACTCTGTGGGGACCGATCCATGTGTGAGAATGATGTCTCAGGCTCCCTGAACCACTCTTTCACAATTGACGAGTCCTGGCATTTTCATCTTGGAATATGGCTGTACCATCAGGGAAGAAAAAAATCCATGGATGGAATAACCTGGTCATTCAGTATGTTCAGGAAGTCAGCTGACCTCATTCTTTGAGCACATGATGATGCTGAATCTGGAGCTGAGCAACTGCAGCAGCCCCACATCACAGCACTGCCCCCACAGGCTGGTACAGTAGGCACTAGGCATGATGGGAGCATCACTTCACCTGCCTTTTCAACTTTTCAACATAAAACATGAAAACAAAACAAAAAAGGCCACAACTGCTAAGACTGGTGATTAGATCAAAAGAATTGGGTTGAAAGAGTTTTTGAATATGAACTCTAAAGAAAGGAACAGACTTCCCACATCACCACAAGACTGGTGATGACGCGATAACAGTAATAAGGCAACCAAGTTTTTGCAAACATCAAAGCACAGAAACCACAGGCTGGCATCATTCTGTGATGTTTGGAGCTCTTTCTCTGTCCTCCTCCTCCTTCAGAGGCTGGGCAGTCTGCTCTGCCTGCGGTGCTGGAAATTTCTGAACACGAATAATGGCTCCTGGAACGTGAGCCCTCTCTAATACAGACTTTCACCTTCTCGGGTGTCTTATGTTGTTGTTCTCCAGCAGCAAAAAGGTTTATGCACTGAACATGGCCCTCCAATCTCATTGTACAGCTGTATAATGACAATAAAGGCATTCTATTCTGTTCTATTCTATTCAATGCCCCTGTTAGCCAATCAAATCTCTGCAATGGCTTCAGAAGCTTTTTATTGATCACTGAGATGAGTAGTCACTGTGCTGTACAGGAACGATACAGTCAGCAGTGATCTGTCCCTTATTTATTGCAGCATTTTTCCCCTCTGCACCCCTGCACATGTGAATATGCCATACGTGTTGTTATTGTCTATTATCTGTCTGCTGAGAACATTGAGAGCAAAGAAGAAACTGGAGCCCAGTTCCTTGTATGCGCACTCATACTGATTCTGATTCTAAGTGAAACTCTGTTATCTTGCCTTGTGATTGGCTGTTGACTATGATGATGCCTCAGCAAAGGAGGCCTGACTTCCCCTGAGCAGTATCGTGTCTACGCTGACAGCAAACGATGGAGCATCTGTAACTAAGAATCTGCTATGTGCTTCAGTGCTTTCAGTAACACATCAGTGTCACAATTTAGTAGATCCATACAGACCAATCTAGTAAACGCATTACAATTACAATTATGCTGTTACTTAATTGCAAAGGTTTTCCAGGTATCTGGATGGAGGAAAACGGTGGAGAGATCAAAAGCATTTGAGGAGTGGAGGAGAAGAAGAATGCCTTTATTTGTAGTCATACAGTACAGAGTGTACAATGAGACTGGAAGGGCACTCCTATTTAAACTGTAGAGAATTCCACACATAAATATATAAAATAAAATGCAATATATGACAAAAATAATCATATGTGGGGGTGTGGTTTCGTTTTTATTGCATGAAAGACAAACTGCTTCCAGTACAGACACAACTACAGCACTGCCTCTTTAAAAGCACATGCTAACACAAAGATAGTGAAGAACAAGATGTTAAAGCCGAGGACATGCTGACCTCAGACCAGCTGCCAGAGCCTGATCTTCATCAGGTAACAAAGGCAGTGATGAGGAGCCAGGCAACAGTGTAGCCTCCATTTCCACCTGTTTTTCATATTTAAATTAATGTCACCAAGCTTCTTACAGTGTTAGAGGAAAATTGCCTGCAACAACACCACAGCAGTGATTGAGAGCTTCAGATTGAGCTCCGTACAGTCAATTAATGTCATATCAAAAGAGCCATGAAGGTTTGGGATGATGGGAAGATAAAATAGGAGAGTTCAGCCCTATGTGGAGGTAAGAGTGGGCTGATTCCTCTAGTAACACTGTTGCTGCTCTCACAGGAACTCACAGGTTGCTATGGAGCCCAGTCTCTTCACGTCCACTCCACGCGGGTCAGGATGAATGGGTTTTACTTCGTCTGCTGTCAGCACTCCGATGTTCTCTTTAGACCTCCTGAGACAAGAGGGGAAGTGAGGAATGAGACTGATTGTGAGCAGCTAATGTAAACTGACAGTTATATACAAGGTTCATCCGAGCACTTTGTCATCCAAATGTTTTTATTATTTTTACCTTCGATACAGTAAGAAGACAATCCCCAAAGAGCAGGCAGTCATCAGGAAAACAGTGGCGATGGCTGCCACTGTTGTTGCTTTGACACATTCTGTCAATAAGAGAGAAAATCCTGAACATAAATTTATACCAATGTACTTTTATGGGGGATTTTTCAAAGGTTAAACATTAAAAGCACTAGGGAGATTCAGGTTGAAATCAAACTAAGGTTCTCTTTAGCACGAATGTGAATCTGCATGAAACACTGAGGCTAGGATTAGTTATATTGTTATTTGGCTCATGGGAATTTGACACCCTGGCCACGTGTTCCCTGGTTTTCCTGATGCAGCACAGACTACACGAGTGAGCCTGGATCTCTAATGGTTAGGTGGGGGTGTCGGGATGGAGGGTGTAGTGAAGGGAATTTACACTATGTGTGGTGCTCAAGTCACTTCCATGGCAGCACCTCGGCATGCAGACTGCTTCTGCAGCTCAGTGAATTCCAGCGCTGCTTTTAATGTGTAGATTACTTTGAGCTTCATGGTTATTGTATGAAAAGTGTCATTAATAAAATTTTGATTGACCGATTCCCAAGTTTTCATGCTTCTCTGCTGATTGTTCAGTTCTGCAAGCTTATCTGATTATGAACGCTCATGTTCTCTTTGGGCTCAGAGAGGATGAAGAGGTGAGTTCCTGAGTAAGTTGGAAAGGATGTGGTTAGTCTTAACTTGGGTTGCCTAGCCTATAAAAAAAGAAACTGCCAAAGCATGTGACTCTGCACCCTTTACCATGTGCATTAGTCTCTGTGGTTCCCCTTTCTCTGATCACTGATGGAAAAGTGTTTACACTCTGCATCATCTGAGTGGCACAAGTTGCTGCTGACAAGAAAAAAACACCACTTCTGTTATTATGACTAAAGGTCTGACTCCACGCAGTGATGTGGAGCATGCTGGGATACAGTGGCAGATGTGTTTTTGTGGAAAACACCTGCTTTCAGGCTGTCACTTATCCTTTCTTGCTGACCAAATGATCAAATGCCAAACAAGAGGAAGCTGTCATGAAACTATGTTTGGTTAAACTGTTTTTTTCTGCGTATGACTTACCACACGTGGTTGTCTCAGTGGTGTCCCTTTCTCGAGACACTGATGGTAAAGTGGTTAAACTCTGCATCTCATGGGTGCTGGGATCTCCTGCAGAGAACACAGAAAGTTCGCTTCCATTAATCTTGCTGAATGAAACTGTTATTTGAAGCGTCCTGGGATATGGATGTCTGCATCCATGCATGAAGTCATCGTCTGGCGCAGAAGAATTTTTCAGGCACTTTGGCGACAAAACATACAGAGGATTTAGTGTCAGTTTAGACTTTTTAACACAACTACTCTTAACAAATTCTAGCATTTTGTTCAGATAGAGACTTAACCAAACGAGCCACTGAACATGACTGTGGCTGCTCTGCAGTTCTTCTTTCTGCTACTTTTTTCTGTTAATCTTAAATACATTTATCTTCAAGGATTGTTTCTTTTTAAACCAGACATCAGTATCTCATGACGTGTTTTTATGTTTTCTTTAGAGGGGACATCAGTTTCACTACACTGAACACTCAAATCTGTGCGTCCTGTAACGTCTGGCTACCTTTCAAACCTATTCATATGTATACATTGTTACAGCCCTCTGAAACCCCAATTGGCTTTCAGATGAGGAAAGAGTATCTGTGAGTTTCCACCGACACCACCCTGCCTCCACTCTCTTCTTCGACTATCAGAAACAGACTTCATGAGACGGCCTGAGGGCCCAACATCCTCTAATGAACCCTCACTGCCCAGCACCATGGAGCCCAACTAGCATTTGCCAATACCAGAACTTTTCATGGATGAGAGCAGGTTCACTGTGAGCACATGTGACAGACATGAAAAGGTCTGGAAAAACTGTGGAGAACATTATGCTGTCTGTAACATTGTTCAGCATGATGGCTGCAACGAAATGTTCCAGCCTGCTGCATCATCTGCATCAAACAATGTTGCATCCTATTCAGCATGATTTGAAAGACACAGTTAATAAGGTATGCTTATTTACCTTAACTGGTCATGGCCATGTCTGCAAACGAGAACTGGTTCTGAAGCATTTCACCAGGTAAAATAAAGGTTTAAGTTAACTTCCATCAAATGTGTCTATATTACTGGATGCAACTCTTGTTTAGATAGCTAGATAGCTCGCTAGATAGATATGGTCTCAAGAAATATATCAATAAATAAGACTTACGTTTACAGTAAAGTGTGGGCTTGGTCCACTGTGGAATGCCTTCATTTACATTGCATATGATACGATCTGAGGTTCCTGCTTTCCTCAAGTAACCATCTATACATTTGTAGCGAAATTTGTCACCAATTTGGAAACAGGTCTGTGGTGGTGACTTAGTTAACTTCATATGAGGAATTTCTGGACATGGGCAGGTGTTATCTGTAAGAAAAAAATAACATGTTGCAATATTACAAAATGTCAATAAAATTAACAATGAAATTTCACCAGAATGTTTCAGCCTGCTGCATCATTTTTCACTTTGATTTTCAGGGCGTCTTTGAATTCTGTAGGTTGATAAGTTTCAGTTCCATCAAGTGAGGTGGCATCCTATCCAGCACGATTTGTTTTTCCATTGAGATCTGATATGTTTTCAAAGTATTTATTTTAATCACACATGCCAACTACTAATAGCTAATGCTATTGTCTTTTTGAGCCATACGGAAGGATAGACACTTACTTTTTACTTTGGTTGCTGCTGATTGTGTGGTGGATATCTTTGGGTTAGCTGAAAGACAACAAATGCAAAGTTGGTGTAGCTCAAACACCACTGCAACCACACATGCCTCGTAACACGGGGTTTCTGATAGATTTGTTGCCTCCACATTCAAGCTGAAAGTATTACAGACTTCACAAAGTTCTAATAATACTGTTCTACAATAGAACACTCGCATCTCTTTTACTTTGCAAAATTCAACGCTATTTATTTCACTGTATGCTGATGATGTACTGCTCTACACTCAGACCGTGCCTAGTAAATCATTTTCAGTCTGTTTAAATCTCCACTACAAATTATTTTCCTGCATTTTGGACATTTTAGTTTGAAAGAAACAGTTAACTTCCATGAAATGTGTCTATATCACTGAATGCAGCTCGACAAACCCGAACATGTTATTTAAACGCATTATTGTCAAAGACCATTAGTTGTCCAAAACATATTGGTCGTAATGCAGAAATGACCAATACCCACGTTTTCACTCTGACTGGCTCCTCTATTTATTCACCAATCATCTTTACACATGTCCAATTCTAAATTGTTCAAATGTGTGATATTAAACATACACACAGATAAGAGTTTTAAAGGCTGTATTGTTAAAAAAGAAACCTGATCTAAAGTCTAACTAACTATATAAAGCAAAATCACATTTTCCTTTTTGCTGCCATTCTAGTGTACATGTGTTCAAATCACAAAGCATACACCTGAATCTAAAGTGAGTTCACAACATAATCCGATGTGTACTTGGATCAAATTTCTTTTGCACTTACTGCTGCTGGAGAATCTCGCAGCTCCTGGCAGACACACCATCATAACACAGACAGAGAAACACAGTGAAACCGGATCCATTGGAAGCTCGTTGCTGCCTTAAAACACATTCAAAGAAACCCAGACCGACAAAGACACTCCTGACTGCTGCCAGTGCACCTCTCGTATTCACACACTTTCACTCAAGCTGCTCCTAAGATTCAGCCCACTCGCTGTGATAGGGTGACCACTTTATTCTGGAATGCAAAGAATTTTTAGCCCTCCTGTCCTTCACATAGAGACGATGTCCCACATTTTAACTGGCGCTAATATTTATTTATTAATTATATTTTAAACCTATTTTCGCCTCTTCGGAGTTTACCAAACAGAACTTGTGCTGAAACAATAGATTAAACAGTTATTTCGATAGAAAAAGGGAAATGTGAAGTTTTTTAATAAACTTCCTTTAATGCTTAATGAGTGCACCTGGAAGAGGGCCCTGGGAAAGTTACACTCGGATAAGATATCAAACCTGTGAAAAACCATTATTCACGCACCGCTCTGAAATCGGATTCATGGTTTTTGCTGCTGGCGTGCACGCTTGTGTGGGCACGTACTCCAGCATGTACTGGGTTAAGCCCAGTGCACAGGAATGCTCTTACCCAGCACGCCTGGGTTAATAAAACGGGCGCAAAGGACAATTTTGTTGTTCCCACCCATCATAGTGAATTGGAATCATTCCAGACTCTTCCCTTCCTTCACACGAGCCCATTTATCTGTACAAGGAAATACGTTTACCTGGAGGCGGATCATGGATGGCGAAATCGAAACGATTTTGATAAAACAGAAGCCTGCACCGCTAACACACTGCTTTGTCAGCAGCATTTATGCATATGATGAGGCGACTGTCCCTGTTGTATTTTGTAAAAAAACAAAAACATACTGTTGCCATGATACAGTGAATAAACATACCACAGTGATTTTTGTGCTTACAGTAAAAAGTGTCATAGCGAATGACAGGTTTGGATATACTGTGTATATATATATCTATACACTGTATATACTTTAACCAGCTATCCCTCCCTTATTTATTCTATAATTTATTCCTAAATCTTTGCACACATGAATATGCCAAACATTTCGTTATTGTCTGTACTGTTATTGTCTGGTTCTGATGGAGGTTTCTTCCTGTTAAAAGGGAATTTTTCTTTCCTACTGTCAAGGTGCTTTCTCCTTGAAGCTTGCAACCCAGTATACAGTAGTAACAGAGCTGCTTCTCAACTCCAGGAAATCGTGTGGATGTCATGTTGTGCCGGTCACTCACTGATAGTGAAGTAAAGATTGAAAAAGAGTTTTATGCTATCTTGTATGTCTACTGCAATCATATCACTGTAGACTTGGGTAAAGATGCACAACTTAAACAACTGAAAAGGAGAGGAGATGATATCCTCAGAAGGTCCAAATCATCATGACAGACTCTCACAGATGAACGGTGTATTGCTCAAAGGTGTGAAAATCATTGGTCCTGCCTCACTGCCTGCAGAGCATGTATCCATGCATTGTCATGGATACATGTTGGCCACATGGGCAGTGTGTATCCTATATTGGTCAGGTTTGAGCAAGCAGATTGAGGAGATGGTTGGAAAGTATTGCACCTGCCTTGAATACAGACATCCCAACACTGAGGAGCCTATGATATCCCTAAGACCCCTGACCAGCCATTGCACATCATCGCTACAGCTCTGTTTACTTGGAACAGAGAACATTACACCATCACAGTGGACTAATGCAGCAGGTACTTTGAACTTGACAGACTTTAGCACCACATGGGGGTCCATACCCCCAACTCACAACCAGGCCACGTTAGCCCCAGAGCAATGGCCTTGTGGGAAAATTTGTGCAGATTCACAAATCATTGATGATAAAGGTCAAAGATCATCAGAGAGGTCCCACGGAGTCTCTCTGAGTTTCGTAATACTCCAGCTGACAACTTGGAATCACCAGGTCAACTGCTTATGGGTCATCAGCTGCACTCAGCAATACCCAGCAGCAAATTAGTGCATCTCAAAAAAGCTCAGACAATAAAAATATTAAAATATTAGAATATTTCAATATGTAAATTACTATTCAAATATAAATACAGTGTATCCCTTTGTCTAGTTCAGTATAAGCAATCAAATGATGATGATGATGATGATAATGAACACCCTTCACAAGGAGATTAAGCAGAGCATATGGAGAACCAGCAATCACAGCCAATGAAACAAAGCATTTCATAAAGACAATGAAAATTCATTTGCAAATTACTTTTAGAATTAGAATAAAGCAACTCATTTGATATTTTATGGGCCAACAGAAGAATTATAAAAATATCTAAACTAATAATCCATCAATAAATATTTCAATAAAAACCTCCTTTAGAAAACATTCAGAATTTAAAATGTGATTTTCAAAATCTTTTTAAAGCGTCGGTTTTCAAACTGCAGGTGAACCGAGTGATGAATACAGATTGTTGTCTGACATTTAAAACGGTGATTTCCTTATTCTGGTTCATTTCCTCACTGTGTTTCCTCTTCCTATTCACAGCTGAATTTACAGAGTTATTCAGTTCTCCTTTCAGTACCCCCCCCCCCCCCCCCCCCTCTCCCATTCAATGTGGTGGTGTTTTCTCCCTCCTAGGGAGCGAACAA